>JAQFYB010001447.1:0-32538 GCA_034694085.1 Pogonognathellus longicornis | reverse complement strand
ATGGTATGTGTGCATGTTTTTGCGTTTAGGTATGTACAATTTTTTAGATCCTTGTAAACTTGGGTAAATCCTTTCAAAACAGAAGCAAAAGGAAAATGCAAAACAAGCGGTAAACTATTTACTAACAATTTGCAGGAAATTTTATTATGAACTAACTATATCGCTGTGGTTTAGGCAAATGTATGGTTTACAGCAATAAAAGTTTCTGTTGTGGGTTAGGAAGTGCATTGTAAAGTTACACACATGGTTCGTAATACCTTGCATGTCCATAGTTCAATAATAAGCAAGTTCAACCCGTAAAGGTTATAAGTTATAATTATTATCAGTGATGTGTTGAGTGTTGTAACTCCGCTACTCGGTCAATGTCGATGGCAATTGCTGTTGTATATATATTTAACTGCTATAATATGCTATGCCCATAACTTAAGTCAGACTCTGGTGTGAGTCTGAAATGCTTTTAATAACGAGTTTGATTAAACCCAGTGAAGTTAGTTAGTTAGATCAGTGGTGCAGACGATTTTATCGCTGCTTTAACTTGACGGGGAGAGTTGCATCACTTTACAAACTTAACATTTCTTAATGGCATGCAAGAAAAGGGCGGACACGCAATTAATTTTACAGATATAGATTCAGAGATTCTCGTGTAGTATTTTTATCGTTTGTGTAAAGCAATTCATAAAATTCCCGAATGAATGCTTCCGAAAATCGATTAAAATGATTACAAATGTTTTTAACGCTGTAACATGATGTTTTTTTTTATTCTTTTGGCTTTGACCCTTCAATTCACCGAATTGCACTACATTTTCATCAAATAGAGTATAGCAAAAGAGGAGGAACTATAAAAAATGATTTGCGAAGATCTTATTATATACTTCTCTCTATACTTATTCTGTTGCACTGTTCATTTAAATATAGCCTTTTTAAGGATGCATTGTAACCTTCAGTATTGTACCAGAACAATTATTAGCAATTAGTTAATATTGGCAGTTATTGGGTATTTGGGTTTCTGTAGCGTTAGTAAAACCACAAAATGAAATATTATTATCATCTTCACAAGTGCAGTCCATTTTAAATTGCATTTTAAATCGTTTTTTGCTTAACTTTATTTTCTTGTTAACGATGTGCGTGGGTAGGCGGTGAAAAATTATGTGAAATTAATTACGAAACGTTAAGTCCGTTTACGGCTATATTACAGCGCTCCACTGGCGATGAAACAATTTGCAATAAATGTTGCATAAAAGGTTTATTCACCTTTTCTTTAAGGCTTGCTTGCAAAAAATTATTTGCCGATGCATGTTTGTTTACATTGTAATAACCTGCAGATATTGTCTGGGTGTATAATGTGTAATGCAAGATTCTAAACAAATAAATGTCTACTTAAACACACCGACGGGAGTAATACTTAATTAGTGTTCGAAGGCCGTATAAAGCTTGATATGAAATATGCACCTAATCAGAAAATTCCTTGCTTGGTTTTTCTTGTAAACCCTTTTACCGTAACTGTACGTGCCTTTGGCGTATGGGGATGGGTACTTTCAAAATAAATTAGGTTTGTATATAGCTGTCAAGATTGTAACATTACTGGCTGTTTAGAATTAACTAAAAAGCACTATACAATTATAATAAGAATCACTTTGTAAGCAATGCATAGTAGGTGGGTAACACAAGTAAAAAATTTATAAGCTTCATTTGTATAAAATTTTAGAAATGGCAATAGCTAGTAGAAACTTTTCTGAAGACTGATTTACCTATAAATACATTGTAGTAGAAAATGTTTTAAATTCAGCTTTTGTTGTACCGAGATGAATGCAAGAAATAATCTTTTGTTAAATTGTAAAGTGGAAATTAGTTTTACGAGTTTCTTTAGAAGATATAGACACTTGAATAAAACACGCAGACAAATGTGTTCTTCTTGTCTTTGTAAAGAGAGTAAGAGACACTATTCTGAGATGCCCGGAGACTGCTAATTTGATCAGGATAGGCACGTGTCCAAATATAGCTACGATCGAAAGGACCAAAACTACAACGCACAAAATAAGCACAAAAACAACATCAGTGAGAATAACACAGTAACTTAGTTTGTTGTATTCTACAAATTCAATTACAGCTACAATGGCATAATAAATGTCCTGCATTGGCGACTTTGTTTCGTCCTTGCCGAAAAACATTTGATAACACAATTTGACAAAATGCGTCGCATCCTTCCCTGATTCAACCACTTATGTGCTAGGAGTGCGACGTGACTATTTGTAAAATCCATCTTACTCTACAAAACAAGAAAACACTAACTTTTCATTCAGAGATGAGACAGAACACGCTCCAAAATGGATGCTCTTTTAATGCGTAAATTTAATGTCTAGAAGTATTGAATTTACTTTGTCTCGTGCCGACTCGCCTTGCCCAGCCCAGTCTTAAACTAAAATCGAAAGTTTGCAGTAAACGTGGAAAGTTTTTAAGTATTGTTATTTGTAATTCAAATGAAGTCAGCACTAAGTCTTTTCCTCATTATAACTGTAACAAATCTCGGTTTCTTGAGAGTTATTTACGAACGAATGTACTGAAATGTAACTTCAAACCGAAAGCAAGTAACATAAACCTCTAAACATCCCATTTTACTCAAATAATTACTTTAAACTTTACATACAAAGTTGCAAATGCTGCATATATTTATGTATGCACACATTCACTTGTGTATTATGTAAAATTGCACACAATGATATAATATGCTTAGCCATGTAAAGCCCCCATACTGTGGGTATAATATTTAATACAATGCATATTACGTTTCTAAATAGGAAGATTGGAATACCCCAGTAGTGGAGCTACAGACAACGTTCTAACAGCTTCATGAACTTACATGTAGGTCCACACTGCATAAACTACAAAGGGCTATAGGTAAATAAGTATTTTATAATTATTATAATTTTGTTCAATATCAGTTAATCGTTAGATTTGTATGTCATCACATCACATAACATAACGCTTTGCCCCTTTATATCACACGAAGACACGAACATGTGGTAAACACCTCTTCTAAACTTTTCAAGGCATAAATCCTTGCCTACATATTGTTAGTACCTAGTAAATACATGCATTAAAATCCGTCAATGTACCGTTTGTTTTTAATTGACAAAGTAGGTAATAGCATTATATAAAAGTATAACTGAGTCACTCAGTAAATTGTATGATACATAAGCAACACATTATGGCTCTTCCTTTACATCAATTTGTCACTAGTTATTGTAGTTATTACTTTATTAGAGGAATTGTAATTTTATTGCGCTCATAAATAATGAAAGAAAAATTGGCGGAAATGTAGCATTAAATGTGGCTCAAAGCCCGAGTTGGCTGGCATCTGATGACTTCCTTTGATTACATAACCTGCATAGAATTACTTGCTGCGAAATAAAGTGTAGGAAAAATATTAATATTTATTTTCCTCGCATTATCCTTTAGTACAATCTTTTAAAGAGCAATTTCTTGGTGTTCGCAGCTCACTATGTCTTCAAAAGTCAGTTTTTTAAGCCACAGTTGTCTTTATTGATGCGTTTAGTAGCTGTGTTGTAAATTGTTTCAAGTCTTTGCCTGTTTCTTGGTTATCAAAATCCAAACCTTCCGCATGCTCGAGAAACAATGCAAACGCAACAAGATAACATGGAATGGCATGGGCAGTGTTCCCTTGTTTATTATCACTTGTGAAGCATAAGCAAACCCGTAAACATGTAATAAAGGATATACACACAGACATAATAATATTTTGATGTGTAGTGTAATGTCTATGTGATGTGCTCCAATATACGAGTAATATCTTATAAAACATTTCCCCATTATTCTATATTCAGTCAGATAAATCACAAGCATTAGTTATTTACTTTGCCCTGTGTGTTCATTCCATTAAATGAATTGAACTCAAACTACCTTGTGTGCTTTTCTACAACAGTTGACTTGTTTAAATTACTTGTTATTTTGCGTTCGTTTCATCGCTGTAAATGTCATGGTACATTTAAAAAGTCAGAAAACCAAAGCAATTTTTATTTACCGTCTTTAACTCGTATACATAGAATAGACTCATCATACAACTACAACTATGGTACTCGCACAAACACAACACACTACCAAATAAGAGATTCACTCAGCCTCCACATTAAGATGAAAAATACCTCTTTGATAATAATGTTTGGAGTTGTTTTCCGCTAAAATATAGGTTTATGTGTATTACACCAAAGCTTTTACAGTCAATCCGTGATTTTATTGTTTTGCTCTTGAAATACACAGAATTTACACACGACGGTTGCAATAATGATACTACAATAATATTAACATTATTAAGTACTTCGGTTCAAGCATAATATGTGTAGTACTACTCATAGTACTACTTCTCAGTCTCAGAGTCAGTATTACTTATACAAATGTTTATTGCTTGAGAAAAACGTGCAATGTCTCTAGGTATTTTATAGCGTATAGTTAACCAGGTACACTTATCCTCGGTGTGTAGTTTCCTACTACGTACTCGTAACTCGGCGAATAAAGCTGTACGCATTATAAGTAAATATTATCATCAAGCGTATCAAGTTTTGTTGGTATGCTAGTATGGAATAATAGCTACAAGCTTTAGCAAGTACCTATAATCTAACTAAAAGTACGAGGTTAAAAATTGTGATCCCGTTCTTTGTTCGTTCGTTGCGTTGTTTCTTCGTGTATTACGTTAGTAGGAGTACAAGTATATACGGACGAAGTGAGAGGAGACGGGGAGACGAGAAGAATATTTTGTGGTGGAAGAAGAGTCAGAGTCAGAGTGCAAGTCTCTCTGACACTGACTGAATGAACGATGTAATAGCCATAAGACAAGCCAAGCTAAACCAACCATTCAATCTAGTCAGTCAACCTGCCAGTCTGACTTTGACTGACTCTTCTGTAGAATGAAATAATATGCTCCTGTACATATAAGGCTACTGATGTATATGTGGTGTGTATCAAATACATTACACACAGATAATCCATACAAAAACAATAGAACCATTTTGCTCTTCCGGTTTTCCACATTTCTAGTAAAGATACTTATATACATACACCATGTCAGTACATGGACATGGCTTTGGCTACTATTTTGTTCCTATTATGCAATTCAACCGACTGTGCTTCGTATATTGCACTTGTTACAGCTAGTACATACAAATGGATAATAAATTCAAGTAGGTATGATTTATATACTACTTTAGTATAGTATGATACAGAAACTACAATATTATAACATTGAACATTACATTGCACTTAATGTTAATACGATGCTCTTGTGTCTGGTATTGTGTTGAATTGTACAGCATTACAAGCCATGGTTTATTATTTGATTGGTTTTGCTTGCATGCTTTGGCGTTTATGCACTTGTTATAATATAGTTAGTTTCTGTAACACGGGTTGTTAGCTGAGTTCTGTGTGAAGATTGCAGTTAGTAATTATTTCATGTAGGGTATGTAGGCACATTTTCTGTGAGTGCTTCTAGCGATCCATGCATTTCTATACGTGAGGTTGTGTGTGCAGTGTATCAGTATAGTCGAATGAAGAAAAAATAGCTTTAGTAAATTCTTAGATTTTGTATGAAGGAAAACAAGGGAGATCTTGGAAAGAAGAAGAATTAACACTCTCTCGAATGTTATTGTCTTTATAGAGATACATTACCGCAAGAAATCTTGTTTTGCAATTTTCTATAAAGTCGGTTTGGATAAGTTAAGTTGAAACTTGGATAATAAGTGAGTGTTAAATTGTTGTATAGTGTAATAAGTGCATAGCTATAGCTAGACGAGGAAGAAGATCATTTATTGTTCTCTTGAATATCTGGTTCTTCATCGTGTCATGAACTTTTCTCTTTCAGTTTGTGGATGTTGAGGATATTTAGTAGGTAATTAAAATAGAATCTAAAGTTCATTTCCGACTGTGCAGAAATCTTAAATACCATGTGACCGTGAACAATCTGCAAATCTAGTTTTGCCATCTTTAGTACTACAGATTAATGTTCAGTGTTGAGTTTGTAGTGGAAATCTCGGGCAAACTACCACACACGTAGTTTCAGAATCTATATACCTAAGGACGGAGAAGCATTTGTCCTTGTTTCAATTTTAAAGAGCTCGTTGCAGGAGTTTCATTCAGGTAATACTCTTTTTTTGCACATACTTTTTCTACGTACAGGGAATAGTAAATTATTTGCGTGGGCAGAAAAGCTGTCTTGTCTCAGTGTGGAGACTGGTTAGCTAATTAAAAGATTTCTTATCGTCTTCATTTCCTTTTCGTAGTATCTTCTCTGAGTCTTCTTCAGTTGGTTCGTGTTTTATTCCTTGGGCGCAATTTTTCCAGATAGAAAACTAGAAAGAAAAGTTAAGAGATTTCCCCAATGGAAAAACTTAACTTTTAGTACATTTCAACACATAAATACTTCTACTAGCCCGCTACAACTTGTAGATACATTTCATATGAAATTTTGCGAAATACTGTCTTCGTAAAAAAATATACTTGTATCATAAATATTGTTGTATTGTTAGTGCATTATGTCGCCTTTAGTACCTTAGTGCCTCAACACACTAAAAATAAAATAAACTTTCCACTGAGCTTGACATTTAATTTAATATCTGTTCGGTAAGTGAACTTCAAATTCCCGACAAAAGTTCCAATACCTGGATAGTTGAAACATAATACGGATATAGAGGTAATCATTTTAACCCGTTTCACCTTGAAGACTTCAGTCAATCAATAATTAGTAATTGTACCTGTAGTACTGGAGTAACCTGAAAGAGGTTGGTTATACATAACTGTCTTTGATAACTTGCTTCGATAAAACTGTTAGTAGTTCGTAAACAAAATAATCAAGATACATTTCAAATGATTTGATTATGGTTATGTATACGGATACGATTATGTATAATAACTAAGCACTAATAACATGATTGTGGAAACCACATTTAATTACATAAAGATAGCAATAATGCATGTTAATTTCTCTAAATCATTTTTATGTAGGCTTTTTGATAGAAGTAAACAAGCAGGAAACATGTAATATATCCACTAACATACCTAGGTAGGTACATACTCTACATACACATACGTACTTAGATTTTGTTCATTCAATTGTAACCAGTAGTTTAAATAAATAACTGTTGTGAGTACCATGATATTACTGCATTACTGCTTATTGCTGCATTATTATTGTTTGTAAACAAGAGTTGGAAATACGTAGTGTATTAGGTACCTATAGTATTTGTATGATAGCATTTTAGTGATTTTATAGCAAAAAGCATTCCTTTACAGCTACGCATAATGGTATTTGTGAGTAAATGACGGAAAACACATGTGGTTGATACTTACGATGTCTGTTTGTACTATTGATGTAGGTATCGCTGTATATGGAGTGCAACTAACTAAACAAAACTATTAATTGCGGTGAATGAAATGGGATTAGTAATGTGCTAATAGCATTTATATCATGATTTCTATACATGAGTGTGTGTTATGTGTGTGTTAGTTGAAATAAAGACACTATTTGTGATTTAACCAGCTCATACGGAGTATTACGAGCAAAGTAGCCAAGTAAACCAAGTAAACAGTGTGGTGAGTTACTAATATTGAAGTAACTACAAGAGCTTTTCATGTCATCCAATTGTGAAACACGCAGGAGCAGAGTTCCTATGCTACTACAAACGTGCACTCCTAAATTTCTACACACATTCAATACATAGCAGAACAGTTCTGTTGGCCAAATAGAACTGGATTGTCGAAAAGTTCGGTTTTGTTCATGCAGTCAAGAGCTACAGATACTTTCTCTCTTCTGGTTAAACAAGCAGTGAGTCAGACTGGTGAATTCGCAGTCAGTTATTTGTATTTACGTGGAACTTGGTTGGAACTACTGGTTACTGGAACCATACATTCTCTCCAGAGTAACTTATACTCTGTAACAGCTACACCCAATACGACTACTCATTGTACTTGTTCGGGTTTACTTCCCGTGGGCAGCCTCTTCGTCGTACTTCAAGTGTGTACCTATAGTATTCGGGTGAACAAAGGAAAACCGGGTATTGAAATTCTAGCACTGTTGTGAACGTACGTATACGGCACATTCTACAAGGAAGCCTTACACTGAAAAGAACTTCCTCGTTCGTTCGTGCCACGAAAAATAACATTTTTCTTAATTTATGTAGAAGTGCAAGAGAGAAATCTAGTAGAAAAGTAAAAAGTACGGAAATTATTATTACTTACGTACCTATACATAAAAATATTAACACATATTTTTAGCTACCTACCAGTGTACTGTACTAAGAGTTTTATATTCGGGACTAACTTTTATTTTTAGCAACAGTGTATTGTATGTATAGTGAAACAGTCAGTTGCTTTGTGGAGATAAAATTAATTACTTGCAAATAAATTCTCAGAAACTTTGAACATTCATCTCCTGAAGATTGGGCGTTAAAAGAGAGACTTTGTTCAGTTCTTATGAAGACGAACTCATCTCATAATACATAAGGAAACGTGAGATGCTCGAAATTCATGTGTGAACACATTAAAGTCTCGTTACTTTTGTCTCTAAATTTTCTTGTCCTACTTTGAACAACTCTTATGATTAAACTCTCATCGCAAGTGCCAGCAAGTAATACAAAGTTGGTTGTGAATTGGATACTAATGGGAAGAAACTTGTGTGCATGAGCCACAAGGAAGTAATTTCTTCCAGTCAATATTGCTCCCACTAATTGTACAACTACGAACCAACTCTACCCGGTTACATATTCCGCTTGAGACTGCATAAAACTAATAGTACTACTGGACATTATTTCTCAAAAGGAACCAAGTCGCATTACTACATTCTTTAAACACAAAAACTCCAGTACCTTTTTTACCTCAGCCCGTGTACAACGTAAAAAAACAATAGTTCCGGGTAAAAACCTAAAGTAGGTAAATGAATATTACAATCGCAAGAACATTTCAAAGAAAAGCTTACGAACTTAAGTGATTATTTTTGTAGTACATTCAAACAAATACAATAATACTACTGACGATATTAATCAAATTAATTGGGAACTAATGCAACTTTCTATTAATCGCAAGTGACATTAGTGAGGATTATAACATTCCGTGCTTGAAGCGATCAAATATTTGGAGAAAGCTAATTCTGTACGATTGTAGGGAACGATTTTCTTTTATGTACACGTACATTGAATGTTGAATGAACGCAAACAATAAAGGGCCGCAGAAAAATAGAAATATTGCGTCTGTTCAAGTTTTTCCGATGTGAATTGCTGGTCGAAGTCTCAACAAACTTCTCTTGGTTTATAGGTCAGTCTTTTCATTTGAATATTTCATTGTGTGCATTGTGCTTTATATATACGTGTCAGCTTGACAAGCTTGATGATCGATACACACTGTAGAATAAAATAAAATAGGTATTAGTAGATTTAGTAGTACAAGTGCATCATTACTGCACAACGTACGTATACGTATGTCATCACTAGCTCAATAGTTGCATAGTCCTACCAATAATAACGAACAATAAGCTGAGAATATTATTAGCACTTCAGTGTACACTTTGTACATACACGCAATTAAAACAATTCCAAACGGATTGGTTAATAGCATGACGGGAGACGAAGGCGAATGGAAATTGACACATGTAGAGGATAAAACATTGTAAAGGAGCTTGAACATTACACATTCTATACACTGTACGGTTATGTTACGGTACCCTGTATTTCTCTATGCTCATACAAGCTTAACAAAATCCTATGAATCATTTTCTTTTATTTACCATTTCCTCCTCATACTTTATACATTCATGGTCAGCTCCCTTCCTAAATAATTCTGCTTCATCCAATTTCATGCTGTTTCACCCAACTTGCCTTCTATTGTTATTACACGCGGAAAGTAAGGAATATTTTACATAGTAGTTGCATACAAAACTATGGGTTTGTAAACGATGTATTATTACTGTATGATGGGCATTACACATTGTCCTGTTTGCTTTATTCATCCATTTCAGTCTTTTCCAGTCTATTCTTTGACTTTGCAATGTAACGAGTTTATTAGCTAATGGGCTTTTAATATTTTTGACTACATCGTGTTCTATGTTGTTGCTTGTCGATATTCTAAACTTGGTCAGCAATTCTATGCGTATAAAACTGCATGTGACTGCGGAAACTATGACGTAATGTACAGGTATAGAGCTTTCAAGAAAGCATAGTATTCAATTCGCTTAAGAGTAAAGGTCGATTGGCTAATAAAAGAAAGGACATTATTAGGAACGAACAGGTAGGAGGCAACTGTCAATTTGAAACTATTTTTAGAGTTACACTAAAGTGGCAAATTATTTTGCTTTTCAACCTTTTTTCCATAGTTTTGTATGAAAATAATTCATGCAGTATGTACGCTTATTTATACAAGTATGATTTACTATATAGAAGGTGCATGAAGTTCATTTTGCCAATATTTTTTAATGCTTTTTGCAAGACTATTTTTACAATCTAATTACTTCAATGCAATGAGTGTGCAATTATTTCTTAAACTCATCCGCGTTATTCAACACAATTATGAAAAGATCTCAACCTATTTATTCTTTAAGAATATGAATTAAACTGGTATTACAATTTTTACCATGGCGTGGTATGTAAAATAGACATTTGCAATGAATGATTTTTGCGTACATTACATACACATTCTTATGTACATGGGTGTACATACTAGATATCGGTGCGGTAATAACTGTTCCCATGTATCCGTCAGGTACTTAACGTAAGTAAAGTATTTTCTGTAAATTTGTTAAAGTAGGTAGTTCAACCATATTTTATCTTCAATTTGTATTTTGTAGAGGTATCCAAACATAAATATTTATGGCATGGTCTAGTTAAGTTCTTGGAAAACTGAAAGCTGACAATTATATGAATAAATCCACTACTTTGAGAATAGCCTTATCTGTGTCTTTATAACCAAGTAATATTATAACGTCAAGGCAAGGCCAAGGTTTTTTGTGGAACGTAAGACCACACACCGCAAGCAATGGGACATTTTTATTGCAATAAATAGAGTTTCGTGGTATAAAATGTATTTACGGTAAAACTGGTATTTACTACAAATGCTAATATTATTATGACCTAATATCCCAACTCTATAGTATTTGCGAAATCCAAACACAAAATCACACAAGACATTGTAAGTATTTGGTATTCCTTATTGTATTACTTCTAGCAAAAAACATTAGCTCCCTAATTCTTAAATCGTCGAGTTTTCAAATGCACAAATCCTGTTAGTTTCATTACTTAGCTGTATGTATATGAACCCAGGCTTTGTGAATTTTAACTATTTTTTGCATCAAAACCAAACTGTCTAGTATCTACCTAATGAACCATTTTATTACATCATTCGCAATCATGTCAGAGATTACGACTGGGCTATACCCGTGAAATGCATGTCTTAGATAGAGTTCATCTTATTCAGTAACCTAATTTTAGTACATTCCCCGCCACTATGGTATGCTAATTTAACGAATCCTACAAATGTCCTGGTCGTTATCCTTTAAAAAATTGTTTCTACTCAACTCATCTACATCGAATAACAACTTTGGAAAACAGTAGTGTAAACCTCATGTTTAATCAATGATTGAATAGTTTGTAGTGTATCAATTACTAAATGTTATTAGTCAAATCAAAACAAGCATTTATTGCATTCTATTGGTTTTTGTTGCATTACATTTATAAAATTTTATCGTACCTCAAAATTTAAATCACTATTACATAATTAGGTTGATTAAGAATTTGTCTTTGAAGCTATATAAAACATGATTGCATGTTTACATTGTCCAGTTAATTCTAGTAACTCAAAGTTGCTTTGAAGTGAAAAATTAGAAGTAGAAAAATGAATTTAGTGCTGTGCGAGTAATTTTATGCTGCACCAGCAAACAGCGAAAAGTAGAGACCCTAAGAACCCCGAGGAAAAAAGTTAGAACGAAGAAATTGTTCTTACTATAGAAAATACAAACTGATGCATAAACATGGAGAGTGCAATAATATTTTGACTTGCTTGTGACTACAAAAAGCCTTATTCACAAACTGTGCTCTTTTTTATTCAAGTTGTACATAACAAAATGACCCTACACTTTGATGACCGCATCAAAAAATCGTAGATTCGAGTATTTGGGAGAAAACGACACAGTTTTAGTATGTGCCTTTAGAAATTGCTGCGTTGGTGGTACCAACGACCCCAATATGACAGCTCTAATGACAATAACACATGCAGATATGTATGCATACTGTACTTCCGCAAACAACCCAAATTTAATATTATATTTTATGTGTACTTTGTATTTTTGCTTGTGTATAGTAGCACCCATACACATACATACAAAACAAATATTGACATTTTCTCTTGAGTGTCGTTTGCTTTCTTCCCCACCTTAAGAACTACGCATTTATTTTCCGTCTATAGAATCTGCATTGAGTCGAATCGACGGAACGATAAAATATATGTTGCACTAAAAAAAACCGGCTATAAAATAATTTATCTTTTGCAACTTGTAGATATGCATGAGTGTCATTCTTCTTTGCTGATGGTGTATAGCGAAACACTTTAGAAATGAATTTAATATTCCATTCAGCTCCACTCTCAAAGCACCTTGTTGTACATTGAGTAATGCGTTGTGGTGTACTTCAAGGTTCAAATTAAATAAAAAGCTTCTCATGATTTGCAACAGGATGACTTGGCTGACACGGGAGAGTGAGTGCACAATCAAAAATGTGTGTCACATATATAGGAAAGAATCTTGAAATCCATCTGCATTACCAGGTTATTTATTAGACACATGTACTTATTCTTTAGCTTCTACAAAGACACTAAAAGCATTAAACTACTCTCACACGCCAAAGCTTCCAAAGACCACACACAAAAAACTTTTAAAGAACTTAACTTCCCAGCCCAAATCCTATAGACCTAGTCGTTTTTACTTTCGTAAAACACCCCTCGACCTCACTCAACTCAACTCACACTTGGAGAAAACGCAATAGTCATTCGTTCACATTTTTTTAAGTTCTTATGTAAAAGCAAGACATTGAAACCATTGCAGTAGGTGTAAGAAGTATATTTATGGAAGCTTTAACCAAACAAAGCTTCAAACTCACACACAGAGTACCTATGTTATGTAGGTACTACAGAAAACAATTTTCATAAATAAAACAGCTACCTAAATATTTACACTGAAATGTGAACCCATTTCCAATAATACAATGCAAAGCAATCCACAAAATAATGAAAGTAGCAGCAGTAGTGATGCCAAATAGAAAGTACATCGTACAATAGACATACTAGAGCATTTTGATTCTGCTGCTTTTCCTCTGTGACACATTTCCAAGCCATTATTACTAAAGTAGTTCCTTGTTGTCTGCCAGACACGTCTAATGGGCTCTATATGTATGTGACATTGCTATGTGTGTGTACAATTTGCATTATAAATTTATTTCACTTCACCAGAACCTACTGAATGCCTATAATAGACAAAATTGCTTTCCCATACGTACAAGACTTACATATACATACCTACACTACAAACAAACCTTCTAAACCTTGATACGTTAAATTCAAATACCTAGGTATTGTATGTATGTATGTGTATTGGCTGATTCGTACAAAGCAATAATATTCACTCTGTTAGTTAAAAGCATTTGCAGAGAGAGAGAGATACTACCATAATGATGGGATTATAAGACATTTATAAATGCTGGAAGAGTATTGCCTGTAGTTAATCAAAATAATGTAACAGCCAACATTGCAAATCCCTTGACATGAAGCCAACTTTATGCCTAGTGTGTTAATATTTTATTGTGTGCCATCATCAGCTTATAGAAGAGAGGGTGTAGGGAAACATCAGGTACGAAAGAGTTATGGCACTCAATTCACACGGAACACAGTACAAACAAACCGTTACACGAAACAACACACACACGCATTTTACCTGCTAGTTTACTCGTGTGGTAGAATAAACTGCCAATTCAATTTCACTAAGCTGCTTTTTGTAGCTACATACTAGAATCTGTATATAGAATTAGGTATACCTAGGTGAAAATAAGGCATTCGATAAATTGACTCTATATCCTGTTTTTACGAATAACCGATGTTTGTAAACTACCTTCTAGACTTAAAGGCAAACAAACACGTCTCACACAACACGTGTTAGCTCAACCCTATAGGGATTCCTTCTTTTCCTTACAAGCGATCATTACAATTTTATATCGTGCATGGACGAGACAAAAGTGCGTTTATTTCCATATCTTCCTATCTGTAGCATGTTAATTTACTTTCTCAAGATTTTTTATCACAGTTGATGTTGATACTTTAGATATCCGTTGTATTTTCAACAATTCTTTACCGAGAAAGTTTTTCCGTTATTTCTAGTACACATCTTTCCTTATAGGTTGCATTAGCAATAGTAGAGTATAAATACTACAAAACCAGTTTATCCGTCGTAAGAATGTTATTGAGCTGTATAGACAACTTTAGCAGTAAAAGTTACCTAAAGAAGCAAACTATTAGTAAAGAAATCCCTTGTTTTCTACCTTGGTATGTTAGTAGCATGAAAAAAGTTGATTTTTCATGGGAAGATGAAAACATGTTGAAATAACGTTTTTCTTGTCCCGTTTTGTTGTAGATGAAAAGACCTGACGAAACAACTCTGTTAGATATATGCACACAAGTATACAATACAGCATCATCATTTGTCAGAATAGTGAACCACGAATTTATTGCTAGACATACTACGGCCAAGTCAATGAAACTCAAACTCAGCCATGAAATAATTTAATCCTTTTATATTTTGTTTGTTTGTTTGTTTGTTGGAAATATTATCTTAGTACTACTTCAACTTCTATTCTAGTATCTTGATCGTACTTACATTTAGTATTTACTAAGTTTACAACTTGTATTCAACATCCCGTTGTTTGCAAACCCCTTCATTCCAGTATCTGGAGTACCTTCTCACAAATGAGAATTGCGCATCTGCTCTGCTGCTCTGGTTTTGTGTACTTTTGTACATTTGAAGCGATGTAGTAATATGAAAGGAAACTTTAATGCGTAAATTCAATATTTGTTTTCACTCTTGTAATAGCGACTAGTAGCTTTTATAAAGCCATTGCGAAAGAGAGTCTAATGATGAGCAAAATCACAATGCAAATACTTCTTGTAACATATAAATAGTCGGAGTTAGTAGAACTTACATTAAGTAGAATAGAATAGACGTAAGAATAGAAGTCCTAAGTGTTACGTTAGATTTTGTATGTAGGTATAGGTGGAAGTGTATGAATGAGTCTACCTACTTATAGGTAGGCTCATGTGAGGTTAATATAATGCCGTGACCAAATAAATGGGGATCGAGTTCCATAATCCTGCGTATAGTGACACAACTACATGGAAGTAAGTAATGGGTAAATAATAAAGTCTGTTGGACTACTTTGATGGTATATTGGAAGCTCATCCGAATTCCAAATAAGTTCAAGCACCTTTCATGATGCGCTCTCAATTCGGCTTTCATTATTTGTGCAGTGATGAAAATGAGAATTAAACGAACAACCAACTCGTTTAGAATTCGGGTTAGCATAGCATACCACTATTATATTCCATTCAGATCGAATTCTCCATACTAACTAATTCATTCACAAGAACGCATTAAATTCCCGATCTTTGACTGTTCACGGTTCCATCAGTATTTCTATAAGTAACAATAGCACACGCAATAGGACCATTCTACTTTATAGTAATGCTTTTAACACACACTACATAGGTAGGTTCAATACAAAGGTGAACACTAGGTGGAAAATAGAATTCCAGTATAGTATGGTCAATTAGTGCTCTAGAGGGATTAGTCTAACATCCTCAATGGGATGGCAAACTCCAAGAATAAACAAATAAATTCAATCTCTATACATGAATTCCAAGCTTTCAGCTCGTTAACTGATGGAAATAGCTAACATACAATTTTATAAAATCCGCATCTCATTATCTCTCAGATATCCATTACATATTTGAATAGGTAGGTAGTAGGTACGTAAGTAGTAGGTAGTAGGTAGGTTTAATCCAGCAGGAAAACAGGTCAACACACGTTTTTCTTTAAACATATGTATTAGAGTTTCTCGTTTCAGCATTTTAGATCTATAGCACAATACAACAAAATGAGATGTAGTGACGTTCATTATAAAACCATTTCACGTGTATGCATTGGGCACATTCGTTATTTTCGTAATTGGACACTACCTTAATATCAAGATCATTAAATTAATGTCCTACTTACCTTTACCAATTACAGTACTTTTTAGAGTACAAATCTGGCAGAAAAAAATCAGTGCGTCACCAAATTATCTATAACGAATGTTGTATTGTATGATTCATGAAATTTTAAGTTCATGAAGAATATTCGTTGTTCCCAGAGTTTTATCCTAGTAAAAATTCTCATTAGTTTCATGTTACATATTACTCGATGATACAATTTACTATCAGTTATCAATTATTTTAGCGTGCGTAGGTAACTAATTTATTACTAGTCTGTGTTTGGTGATAGAAGGTACAAAATTTAGGTAAACTAACTACATTGGTAAGCAAATAAAGACATTTATAGGTATGTAATTGTATACGAGTCACATGCCTGAGTGTAGAACGTTATAGAATATTATTAGTATGAGCTTTTATGAAATAATGTAGTTATAAGTCTTGCAACGATGCTCAATTTCGTTTGAGTAGGTATTTCTACATATTTAGTCATACAAAAACGTTGAAAAAAAATCAAACTAATGATGTTCTGAAATCAAAAACTGGAATTAATTTGATATGAAACACAATAAGGGAACCAATTACTAAAATGTAAAAAGGAAGGATGAAAAACTATCTTCTTCGCCTTTACGTTTCCTGCCGTTACTCACATCGTTCTTCTCTCTAGAAACATGAAGATATATGTTATGTACCCTAAAGCCATTTTTGTACTTCGTTGATTGGATTCAGAAGTTTTACATCCTCTTACTTATGTTTCCTTTCAGAGATCATACTACAAGTGCTCAGTATGATACAGCTGGTATTTGCTGTAACTATATAACATTTTGCTTCATGTAGAATAAGCAGGAAACAAAGACTTTACATTAATATCACCAATGTAATTATGATCATGTATATAGAGTGTATAAAATACAGTATAAGATTCATAGACCAAGGTCAAAGTCAAAAGGGATCACAGGAACTGTGTGGGAGTCAATGGCGGATCCAGGATTATTCACAGGGGGGGGGGGGTTTCGTTCAAATCAGTTATTGGATCGAACATGTTCCAAGATTTTCCTAATATACAGAAATAGATTTCGAGGACGAAAAAAATGTAAATATTTGTATAATATATGTAAATGCGTCTAAAATATCGGGTAGAGCGTATTTTTTAGATATTTTGCACTTTTATGGTAAGCAAACCTCTTTTTCTGAATTAAAGCTTTGTTATCTAGTGTAAATTGAAATTTAACAGGGGGTTTGAACCCGTAAAACCCCTAGTTTGTAGATCCGCCAATGCAATGGTGGGAGTCTCCATCATCTTAAGCCTGACTACATACGTCAAATCATAATATCTCTAGTTTGTATGAAATATGTACTCAGTACGTGACTCCATTAAGTTCTCGCCTTTAAAGCCCACCGCAATTCTCGATGAAACTGTTGAGCATATTAATATTACTAGGAACTAGGATTAATTAGCTTACTAATTAACAGCTGAGCGGAATAATTGAAGCAGTATAATATGGGTATTCAGGCATTCCTGTAAATTCTACCTTATTGGCTAATTGTAACCTCTATGTACCCTTCTTACATTATTTTCACACTGAAATCATACTTTCCTTAGGACAACTGGTGACAATGTGAGGTATATAATATGATACTTAGTAGAACTTCGCAATTCACAAACCGCTCAAGTTGTCAGAATGAGTATAAACAGCAAATACTCTGTAAAATTAACCAAACAGTTTAATCAGGTTTCCCAAGTCAAATACATAAAGACAGAAGTTGGGCAATACATTGCATAATAAGTAAGCGAAAATAAATTCAAGTCATTTTATGTACGACCCATTAAGAAATATTTTAGCAATATAAGACACGACAGGCACAAGTGCATTGAATATTTCAGTAATTTAAGCGTATAATGACATTTATAAATTACCTATGTATAGTGTTTCCGATTCTTCAAAGGCTCGGCTAATTAATTTTAGCCATACTTATACTAGCAGGTAGCTCTGCGAATTCGATTTGCGGTTTATGACCAAAGACGCTTTAAAATACGTAACCAGATATTAACATACTTATGTTAAAAGCTTCTAATAATCTAAATATAGCTTGTTACTTTGTTGGTGTGAGTACACAGTGTTGAGGGGTTTAGAAAACCGCACACTGAGTGAGTGCGATGCACATTTGCAGAGTAATCTCTGCTTTACACACTGACAGAACACGAATATTTCTCATAGACATCCTAGGAAATGACTACTTTTAGAGCTACTTATGCATAGTCTATCTGTACCTGTCCTTGCGCAATATTTAATTATAAATCACCACTAACCACTATATACTGTGTACATATGACCAATTTCACCACACTATAAAATATTATGAGTCAGTGTATAGAGAACTACTGAGCGTGAAAAGATTCTTCGGCAACTTTTGGCATAAATATTTTTCTTGTGAGCTGTGATGTGCAAAAATATAATATTCTGTATGATAAGATTATGCAAAGTAGCTAAGTTAGCTCCTGTTAACATTCAAACAGAATAATCTAACGCAATAAGTATGCAGGATGCACAAAAGTACCTGATCATGTCGCTACTACTACGTAAAAAGACCACTGTACTAAATTGCAAAATGTCCCTTTTCTTGGTTACTGGATTATAATACGAAGTAAAGGCAGTAGCAGTAGTATAGTAGACAGATAGTACCTTTTCAACTTTGCAAAAGTTTTAGCGCACAGATTGTGTCATTGCCACAGACAGAAAGAGTCTATATTCGAGCGATACTACTTATATGCGCATATACTTACAATACACAAAATTTTATATTAGTTAAAGTATATATACTTACATAGACGTAGCCAGGATTTGGTTTCGGGGGCAAACTATGTGCTCAATTTCGCGCAAAGAGTAAAAATTTGAGCAAATTTGAACTAAAATGAGCATAAAACTTGGCGCGTAGCTGCGAAAATGTTTTCGATTTTCGGTACTTTTTTGGTGAAATAACCTATTTTTCCGAATTTCGGGGGAATTGCCCTCTTGTACCCCCTGGCTACGCCAGTGTATACTTATATATCTAGGTATAAATATATCCTAGGTACGTAGTAGGTACTTACTTTGCCTTATATATTATGAAGTTAAATGGAAACGACGCTTTAGCAGATTTATAACTATTTCTCGCAAACTTTATAGAAAAGAAGCATTGAATGATATTCAATTCAATTCTCTATGGTCTCCTCCTGTTCGGAATTGGGTTCGAAAGTGAATGTGTCGCATGATTGAACATCTTAGTTTGTTCCTCTGGCTGAGCATTATTGCTGCTACTGATGTGCATTATATACTGGAACCACTACAAAGGACTGCAAAGATAAAAGCAAAAAGGCTGTCCTGGGATAGGAAATAGACCTTGTAATACAAATAGCACAATTGAGACTAGAACGGTAGGAACCTTGCACATAAATGACATCGCTTTTCTCTGAACTGACAAAATCAAGACTCTACTGTAATATAAGGCGACAGAAGAATACCGCAAAATCTAACTCTTCGTTTCGTCCATACTGCCTCTTTCATTTGTACTAATTTTAGATTTGTATGAAATAATTGATAATTCATTGTAGTAGGCGTATATTATATTTACCTGCAGTACCTAGTACATGTACATATCGTTTAGTCAGAAATAATTAAAACTACATCCAAAAATACATGTACACAATAACATTGAATCTGAGAAAAATGTTCGCATCTGTAGTTTCAAATAAATAGTTTGTGACTATGAATACGAAGTAAGGGAGCAGGGGGCTTTAGCTGCTTTAAAGTGGGGCGAATTGGTTATGTGTTCTCCAAACACAAACGATCCTAGAATTTTTATAACGATCCAGAATTTCACCGAATTCTTTTAAATCATGCAATACACTGTTTCAAAATGTCTATATAGGGCTCACTTAGTTTTATTTACCTTCTTTAATGGCCTCTAATAAGTACCTATTCTAAAGTTTCCATTTATGTATACGACATCATTTTAAAACGTGAATACCTTTCAAAGTTTCAACCACTCAAAGGTTCCAAACCTTTACATAATACACGAGTACGTGGGTGTATTATGTAATGTATGTTTTGAATGTGAATTGATACTAAATGCTTATCATCCAATCCCATTTGTATTTATTGCTGGAATTCTATAGCATTTTTACATTACACAACAATGTCAGTTTGAATACAACTGGAATTTAATAATCGTGCGGAGGAGGAAGACACGTTTATCTGTCTGTCTTTTTCACGGATTTTGAATGCTGAAGAGATATAAGTACAATGAGAAAAAGCGTTTCAAGACGGCTTCCTTCCTAAAGAAAGTCCTTGTAGCCACTCTCTGTTACTAAAGAATCTTCTTTCTCTGGTTACACTTATACTTATACCTTACAGTGTAAGTATTCGCTCCCGTTTCCTTGAACAGGTTCAAACAATCCGATCTTGAGATTTTCTTGTTGTCGTTGCTTTTTCTTTGCGGCTCTTTCTGTCTTTCTTTACGTCTTTACAACACATTTGCTACTTGCTCTACCGTTATCTTTTTCTGGCAAACGCTTTCATTGGAATTCTTTAGTTCTTTTTATTCTTTCTTCGTACACTATCATCCACGTAGTTTATTTTAGTATGTCAATACATCTCCAAGAATAGTGAGGTGACTCCCAGATTTCCTGCGTTGCTCTTCAGAATTCTCTTCTTCTAGGTAACTAACGTAACATAATGTGCGTCGCACGTTTTGTATATGTAATGCCTATAGTGTACGAGGAAAGAATGATGTAGCACTTAGTAATACTAGTAGCTGTGTTTGTTGACGTATTCATGTCATTGCTAAAAGTAGGTGAGTTGAGCTGAGACTTGAGAGGTATGGATATACAGTGAGAAAATACAAGGTGGAGGATTGAGATATATTGTTTATTTAAGCAGATACTACAATGTGTTTGTTTTGATATGAGCCGAGTGCATGGCGAGTGATGTGCCAGGTCTTTTCAACACATCCTTGCAAACTGCAAACCTTAACATTCTGAACATTTACCCTACTCTTTGTGAAAGCAGGGAGAAAGAGAGAACTGCGTTTCATGAGATATGCCACTTATTCTACAGTTCACCTCACTAGGTCAACATAATCTTCGTTCTCTGGAGTTAAGTGAGAAATGCAATCAAGTCGAATGCATTTCAGACACATTTAATGAACTCTGAAGAAGAATGACAAGAAAAAACATTCACACTATTATTATTTGTCATAGCACTTATATAGCCATGGCCATGAGCTGTCTAATGTTTCCTACGTTGGGCCTTTGGATGTTTTTGGAAAGAAAGCAAAAGGGAACAATCCTATGTACGTGTAAGTACTCTTACGAAAAGTTTAAATTGCTCGAGAAGTTTCACTATAAAATAGAGCGCAGATGAATCTTCATTGATTTTATGGCAAGTGGGCTAATATCATTAACTAGTAAAGTATCACACACTATACCATGGCTCTCTTTTAAAGCTGTCACTATTTAGGTTAATGTTTAATGATTATCTTTATTTTGTAGGTAAAACTACATTATTTCTGCTAACGAACCCAGGTTGTTTTCCACCAGACAGCAACTGTGATACATTCCAAACACATTTATACAATACCAGGAGAAGAATCGGTACTTTACGATAAAAAAACAGGCCAAAGGGTTTCTCCCACGATGTTTTCGGCAATCAGTCATGCCTTTCCTAAAACACTTTCATTAGTACAAAACCAAAGGAATGCTTTCATAGTGTAATGAAAGTAATGATATGATGTTGGCTACATTGGGTTGTATAACTACTAGGAATTCAATAATAAATATTCTTCTCATATTTCTTAATTTATACTTGTGAGCCTGTCTTGGTTATGAATACATTTCCTTGAGGTTTTTCTTGATATGATATATTCATACATGCAACCCAAATTCTCAAATTGTACTTCTGACCTGACGTTGACTGCGTAATTGTAATGAATGGGAGTGACTGAGGTTTGCAAATAGAATGGGTAAATTGAGTTATAATGTGGCGGAGCAGAAAATACGTTTTCTTATTGTCAGAGAAATATGGTATTGTCTCCTGCACCACTAAGTCAACGTTCCCTTGAGAGAAAAGCCATTTTGAGCAAGGAACCTTGTGATTTGTGGCAGGGAAAGGTGAATAGAAATGGAAATTGTAATATACATGTCATACGTAGGTGTATTGCGTTGGTAAGAATGAAAGAATGACTTTCATTTTGCCATTAGAAACAAAGGGCAAGTACAAGAAATACAAATGCATATATAACTCTTGTGCCTAAGTATAGTGCTTTGTACGTAGTACATACATTCCTCCAGAGTCTCACAATTAGGTCAAGACATTTGTACAATAATGCACAATTGCGTGTTGCAAATATTTGGATCACATATTTACGTTCTAGAAATATGATTGCCTACTATTCTTCTTAGGTAAATACTCTGCATAGGTATGCATGTCAATTTCCTATGTAAGGACAAAAATACAGTTCTTCTTTGTATCACCACCACATTGCAAAAAACTAAGCCCACATTCCCACATCAGTAATTATAGATGAGATGCATGCGGGACTTGCACATTATGAAAACAATAGAAAATGCAGAAATTGCGGCGTAGAATTGTCAATTAGACAGTTGGAGGAGATTTTGGTTGGCACAAAAAATAAATTGCTACGTACCCTTGTACGTACCTAAACTGTTAATTATTTTGTTGACTATTTAAAACTTCACAAACTATGACTGCTAAAAGAAAGCGAGTTTTTTGTCTAGAAAAATGAGTTTTCCGCAATATATTAAGTCAATTGCACAAAATAATTAAACAAAGGAATCTCTACAGACAACAAACAAAGTTTTATTCTTAACAAACCATGTGCAATGCAATTGTAACAATATATGCGCAAAAACATTGGATTGGGGCAAATTAAGGATGAAGGAGTGTACTGTCGCCAAGTCTGGACTGCATTGCACACTTGTAGTCTTGCAACTTGTATCTGCGGGCAGTTTTTGCGTTGTATGTATGTATGGGTATGTATATGGTTAGGTTTGGCATTGGCACCATTCTTTAGCATGAAGACTTAAATTACATGAAGTCTGACTTTAATGCGAGCCTCAGCTCCAGTGTGTAATCTATAGATAAGTTCAACAGACTTTATTATCTGCATTAACACAATGGCACCTACATGGCTGTGTACACATTTGATGACATTGTAAAACTCTGCTTCCTTTCCTGCTAACAGTATAACAATTTCCCTTGCAATGGATTTAAATCCTTCAAGACTTTGTATAAAACCGACTTTAGTGGGCTTTTGTAAGTTTTCTTGGGAAATTATGTGCTGGAAACTGTCGCGGCGCTCTAAGCTCATTAAAAATGACTACTGTGTGTACAGGGAATTATCTGTTTAACGAAACATAACTGTGAACATTTATTCACTGGGCACACAAATATGTTCCCGTATTTATCTGTGTATGCCCGGGTATATAAATACTAATGCATGTATAATTATTTACATGTACCTATATGTATGGTTAACCGAAGTCTTCATTATAAATTCGGTAGGTATTGTATGTAGATATGTATTAGTAATTGGAGAAAGGCCGAATCTTGTGTAGTAAATAATAAACCCTTGTAGATTTAGCAGAGCTTGAAATGTATTAAAATCTGTATGAGTTACTGGAACGAGAGAAATTGCTTTTGCTTACAAAACTAGTTTCTTTTTTGTGGGTTATTAGCCTTGAGAGAAAGTTATACATAATGCTGGCTCATTTGAATACCATTCCCAGTACACATACTACATACACAACACAACCTAATACAAATACACATGCGAAGCCTTATTAAATTAACAATTCCATATACAGCCAGAATCCGCTATAATATGGTTTGAGTAATCCAGTTCATAGGTATATGCACATTCACAATACTAGGCGGTACAATAAATTTCATCCTTTTTTTGCTTCTTAACGTAACGTACTGTTATAATATTCCTATATGCTACTTTCATACTTACAAATAAGAGTTGCAACAAAATTTACAATTCATATATTCAAATAAATACCCCTCTGTACATGCAACTATGGCCAACATATTTTTAGTGTTCAACTTATTATAATACTTATTGTAAACAGGAATATTTTGTTGTTTGCTTTATCGTTTGAGTAAAAAATATACATTTTATTACACAATACTTGAGTTTCAAGGTTTTTTGGCTTCTTTTTACATTATAAAATAGATTTCTGACTGTACTACTATATTCTACAGTAGTTGCTTCTTTCTGAAACGGAATTCGGGGAAAACGTACGTATAATACATGGATTTACATTCTCTGGCTTAGTGATTTTTATAGCACAATACTTGAGTGTGTAAGCACACATCAAAATTTCACAATGCACGTTACACACACAACATTGCACAACACAACCAGCCTTTGAAAGTCTATACCATTCAGATGAAATTACACGAAGTAAATTGCTTTATATATAGAATTCATGCCTCAAATGGCTTTTTGGTTGTATTTATGTAGTAAAAACATGTTGTAATAAGATGCAAAGCAGTCATGGCAGAGTATTATTAACAAAAAGATGTACCTAGATATGGCGATGTTATGGCTGTAAGTGCAGAAAGGATGTTCCATAGCCAAAACTAAATAACTGATGTAGTTGAGCGAGACAGACGGAAAGTCTATAGCGTTGCAGAAAACATAAAACGCATAAAACAAGGAGAAAACCAACTTGAACTGACACACATTCGGTGAGAGATGTTCTCACAAACAATTTTCTTCCAAAGATATTTCTCACCTATATAGTTATTCCAAGAATACAGTTTTCAGAGTTTTGTGTGTGTTGTGTACAGCATTTGTTGTTCATATCTCTGTTTTCTTTACAATGCATTTCGCTATAATGGTTTTGCAGTAGAACTCCGGGCTTTTGGCTAGTAAATGAGATTGGCATTTTGCTATTGTTTTGCTTCGAGGTTGTGAGTTTGTGAGTGAAAACAAAAGTCTTAGCAGGAACCGTCTGTTCTTGCATTAGTCGATCTGTATCTTTCACAATTATACACGTGCAGGAATTTGTTTAGCCACAATTTGTGAGTAAATGTTGATATTCCTATATTTTCTATGCACACCTGTTCACACAGGTATATCAGCTATAATTGTGTGTAGGTTGCATCCACGAAACTTTTAGCTACACTAGTTTCAGTTTTCACTTGCTGAAACTTTGTACAAATTGGTAAACCTAGTCGTACATAGTTACGTTACTAATGGGAATTAACTCATACCGTGTTTGTCTGTATAATCTGTATGTAATGTAATCCATACAAGCGATACAATCAGCTCTACAGACTTTCTTCCTTTGTTCTAGAAGCCTTATCACGTTTAATTTGCTCCAGGAAATTCTGATGCTCACGTTTTGTATAACCACTTTGTGTATAAATAACATACATTTATTATTTGAACTACTCAACTACTACAAAAGTAACTCCAATATGGCACTTATACAGTGCATATACCTGGTACCGAGTACCGACCTACTATGCGTTTTACATTCGTTTTAAATATGACTCAAATGTGAACTCAATCTATCCCTGGGCAATCCGTTAAGAATTTGAGACATTCTTAATAAAATGTAAACATAACTTAGTATGCAATTGTAAACCGTGTTTAGCCTTGACCAAGCTTTGGTTTTGGTTTAGTTATTATGTATAATATGCCTTACATTAAGTACATCGTGCTTAATGATGATATTATTAGTAAGGTATTTCTTTGTCACAAAACAAAACAGTAATAAGGAAAAGACTATGCTTGTAAAATATGTGAGCAAGTTTTATTTTGCTCTAATTGGAGTAGGTAGAATCTCAAGGAGTTTCAAGATCAAATTAATATATTCTTTCATAAACAAAGTACCTGACTGTAATAAAACAGAAGTGAAAGAGTGATAAAAACAAATGTTGACAATTGTTAAGAAAATTTAATTTCTTATCAACCTTGTTCGATTGTTCGATAAAGGGAAGTACTATATAGATAGTTTTTGTTAAATACTTCTGGTTATATACCTTGATTTAATTCAATTAGCAATTGATTAATTTATGCTTGGATAACACTGAAACTGGAAGTTGAAGTGCATGAATGTCAAATAGCCATCATGTTCATTGTTCTAATTGGCCGGATGTCTATTATATTTTATAGAGATCGCAATTATAGACAGGCAAACTACACTTTCTCACGAAGCCAGGAATAGTTTGGCTTAGGAAAATTTCTGTGCAAATCGTCTTTAATTGAGTTTTGCTATTCTATGTACATATAGACCTATATCCTCAGCTATGTGATCGGAAATAATAATTTCAATTAAATAGTATCTATAAATACAATATTCAAAATTTTAGATATAATTGTGACACATTTTATGTGAAAGAGCAAACTCAAGTATTTCACATGGTTAAGTATATGCACTACATTAGAAATCTTTAATTCTGATCATACTATTCATTTTTCAAGATTAGAAATTGCATAGTTAGGTACGTTAAAATATTTTTGCTGGATTAACCGACGTGTTTACAAGTTCTCCGTACCAGCATACAATAAGTATGGTTGATCACGTTAGTCAAGGTGACATTTTGACTAATGCCTGACATGTGATTATTCGTGTACTTCTTATGTGAAATGTCACGTTCTGTATTTTGTAAAAGCAACGAGAAAAATGATGGCAAGTGAAAACGTGAGTGCTTTATCCTCTCGGCAAGGGATAAATATTGATTGCAATTAAAAAGATATTATACAGAGATTAGAGACGCATCACAAAATTATTTATTAGAACATCTGAAGTCATTTGTTGATTCAGTTCGTTGAGGCAAAATGCGATGAATTATTTGTACTACCTAGTACCTAGTTTACATTAGAAATTAGATATGTCACAGATGTACTTCCTTGGGAAACGAGTTCTGGGAGCAAGAACTTTCCATGTAAATGTAATATGGTTAAATAACGTGATCATCCTATACTTTCGAGGCAATGAAAACGTGTCTTTCCAACTAAAATTGAATTGCGAAAGTGTATGTAAAGTTTGAACATGCATGAATGGTAAAAATCAATTAGAAAATGAAGTCTTTCGAGGAAATTAGCCTTTTACTCGACTAGATAAGAGATTCGTAATTAACAAATTGCTTTTGGATGACTTTATGCAGTATGAAAGTGTTCTTTCAGAACAAGCACTGAACTGTCATAAAGAGATTCAACATGCAATGAAATTCTCTTCCCACGAGAAAGAAATTAACTCATTTCCTTTGAATTCCTATAGAGCACTCATTACATTTGATTAATAAATTTTGCAGTAGTTACTTCAGTTACCTTGCGCCTTTATTTGCACAAATAAGCTCCCAATAGCTGAGTTGAGTATCAGAGCGAGCTAAGTGTTTAAATGAAATAGTCGATGCAATCCATCGATTAGAGGTTATGTGTTTGCACTCCAGCACGCAGCAATAAATATTTACTTGAGCTTTGCTCTAGCAAAAGTATCAACGTGATTCTTTTGAAAATCTTCAACCATCTTTAACACCATTTACTTCACCTTGTTCCTTTTTCGCTAAGCCGTTTTGACCTTCCTTCACATCTGCCGTCCCGACCTTAGAACGTGTTCACTCTAACCATCATTTTTACATTATACAGACCTACAATGTACTTATAATGCTTTCTTTACACTTTCACTTGTTTACAATTCTCTTTGTCAAATATGACAAATGTTCGTCAAGATATTCCCTGCCATTTTTGTGATGAAAGGGCAAAAAATTCGTATCAGAAATTGTGTCAGTCATGAATGACAAAAGTGGATGACATTGAACACTTTGTAGACTTCAACCTACCTTGGTGCGTTGAAAAGAAAAAGAATCCTATAGATCATCTCAAGGATTTACTGTGAATTTCGTTTTTTATTTGCATAAAGTAAGACATTCATCCATGCTTCTCATAAGCACTAAACAACCAAACATTTATGAAAACATTGAAAGCGTGAAACAAACTTTGTTAAGAGATTGTTTTAAGTAAAATTTGCAAGTACCAAGTTAGTATTCCCTAATTCCCATCTATATTAGAAGCATTTAAAATATTTATACACTAGACACTTAAGAAAAATTACTTGACTGGTTTTAATGAGTTTAGTGATAAAATTTAGTAGTTAATGTTAAGTAGACCTTACTTAGGTACACATGATTTTAATTTTGTGCACTAAATCTCTTCGTATCCCTATTATTCACAACTAATGGTTTCCTTCAGGCTCATTGAAGTAATTTCTCTCAATGCCCTCTTTAGACGTAATTGCTTTATAATCCTTGATACTATCCCTACAATTCTCGGATTTACATGATTTTAACAACATCCTTGTATTTTGAGGTCCTCTGATGCTCCAGTTTGTATACCTGACCTTAGAATCTCCTATAACTTACAGTGCTACATTCCATGGTCAAAATACGTGTATATTCATAGCAAGTTAAGGAATTGTAGACACGAATGATATAGGAATGGTTGGTGAGCCCCGGTGTCATGTTGAGCTTTGTTACCAACACCGGAGAACTCCCATTATTCAGATAAATTGAAAATAATGGCCTTAATTTTCTTTTTGGCTCTCACTTTTCATTCATTAGATGCTTGGTTGAGCCGAGGTCATTTCACCCAAATTAATTTTATCGACAATATCGATTGCTTATTTTGGGAGCAAGCTAAAAGGCTGAATAACATGATTTTAATATGCATTTACAGTACACACAATTTGAGACATATCCCCTCTTCTAAATTAGTATGCACGCAATGGGGTTGGGAAAGGAGTTAAGAAAATATCACTTTATAAGACTTAGTATATCAGTAATGTAGTTATTTCCTGAAATTTGAATAAAGTAGGTAGGGGCACTTAGGGAAAATAATATAGTCAGTTAAAGAAATATTGTATGCATATTGCGTCTTGTTATTACATAGATAGGTAACTGAATGGTTTACAGTTAATTATTCCATATTATGTAAAACAAAATCATGACAAGACACAAGTAAATGTAGTTTACATTAAAATGTTTTATTATAACAGGTGGTTCTGCCATTTAATTTTGCTTCTGCTGTCTGTGACTAACATAAATACTCCATTTGTAGAAGTGATTAGAATGATAATGAATTAGCAGATTGGCCAAACTCAGAAGAATGACGCATTTCAAAACATAAATTAAATTAGGTAGGTAGGTATCTATTGTTAGGTTTTTTAGATACCTACGCAATACACAGTACAGAGAGAGAATGATTGTACTAAGTGATTTATGTCTCTTACTAAATGTAAGCACGTGTTTGTGGTTTTACAATTTTATTCAGTTTTACTACCTAGCTATTTCATTAGTGAATATTTGTTGACAATAATGGTGTATAATAAATTAATAGCACATACGAGTTCCAAACATAATTTATTGATGCGAAATTCGTAAATGTTCATTGTTCTCTTTTATCTATTTTGAAGGGGTAAACA
Source organism: Pogonognathellus longicornis (assembly GCA_034694085.1). Taxonomy (NCBI): domain Eukaryota; kingdom Metazoa; phylum Arthropoda; class Collembola; order Entomobryomorpha; family Tomoceridae; genus Pogonognathellus; species Pogonognathellus longicornis. The sequence continues at coordinate 2,771 of JAQFYB010001447.1, read as the reverse complement.
GCAATACGCTCATCTATACGATTCTCAATGCTAACTATCTAAAGAAAAGTATGGCATTTACTTAATTGCTATTGTAAAGACGTCTCACCAACTCTCTCGTTATTATTTAGTAGCATTCATAACAAAATATATACCTTCTCTGTATGCTAACTTTGCCGAAAAATGCATCAGAATTGCCTTTTAATTTGTAGTCTTTCAGTTACGTATGTAAGCTTTTTGTACAACAGCTTTTTAACGACAGATTCACCTGTATTTATTTATTATGGATTATTGATATAGATACATCAATACATCCACTATACTATGGTACTATTCTAATGGCAATTGTTTCCCAGTTCAAAAACTTGCCTTCATGAATCTTCTACAGCATGTCTTCAATAGGAATGAAAGGAGGAAAAACGTATCTACAATTTTCAACTCATAGTTAGATATTTTTTAAGGTTGATTCAATAAATGTGTGGCATCATCTCGCAATATTTACTAGGTATTCTAAAATAGAATCTGGTACATGTACCAACAATGTTTCTTTACCGTATGTAAATGTTCCATGTCTTTATACCGATATTAGCGATGATACTGAGGAGTTGCTTACAATACAAGCCTTGGATTTCTGAGTAATATTTAGTTAGGGATGCTTAACGCGACAACCCAACCATCCAGCTATGATTCACTAGTTTATATAATATAATGTTCTGTATAGTTTAGTAAAGGCAGTATTTTGTTTAGAATGTGTTTACTTGCCTGCGATTTTCCCATAGGTCACTTTTCTATTAGCTGACATTATACAGTATGACGCAATACAATACACAAGGTAGATAAAACATTGTATAAATACATTTTGTAAGCTAGTAGATGTACTGAGTGTATGTATTGGCAATAAATACTGTGTATTTGATATAGGTATTCTATATGTGACATTAGGTCTGCAATATTCTAGCTTTATCCGAATAATCTCATTTATTTCGTTTTGTTGTTTGCAGATTTCCTGGAAGAATGTCTATTTCAACTAATACACTAAGGAAAGAGCAAACCTGAAAAATCAAGGTTTTCGGAGAACTATTATTAAAGTACAATTTTAAGAAGAAATTGAGCCATTACTACAACCCTTTCGTTTGGAATATACGTCAAGACGCAACTTGTCATTAGTGCAGTATTGTACTGAAGAATTTCTATAGTTCTGTTTACGAAATTTGAGACGGTCTGTTCATTACAATGACGATACAGAATTTGACAGACTCAGAGAAAGTCTTACTTTCGTCTGTAGGAATCAGTTCTCTTCTGTTATTCATGTCTGTGATGATATGTATAGTGAAGAAAGGCTGCTGGCTACATAAATGCATTTGGAAGCAAGGTAATCATTTAGTGTGTACATATTGCGTGTTGCTATACGCTTGTATAAGCATTTCTCGAATCTCTTTCTGTTTGCTTTATGTCCATGTTTCATTCAAAGAAATATTGCATGAATTTCATTTCGTTTTTGTTTGCTTGTTCTTGTTCTATGTTGCTGCGCATTTTCAATTGCCTATAAACATGGGAAAATCTCCACACAGGTTTTGTATTTACAGACAAAAAGAAAAATCCTGATGATATCATTTGTATTCGATACCCCCCGGATATGTATCCTGCGTCAGTGGGCATTTACCGTGAAAGTAAGCAATTTAATTCCCTTCTCATATTTGTACTATTATCCAACCTGACATTTTGCTGGCGAAATGTTTATTGCTGTCGTGAAAGGTGGAAGGAAATCGAAGACAAAACACTGAGCCATGTCTTAAGTGTTACGTCAAAAATTTCCTCGAATCAACAAAAAATACAATAATGATGACACATACTGGTTAAGAAAAACTTGGCATTTCTTTATACTTGTTTACAGCTTGGTATGTACGTACATATACACGAATTGCAGCTATTTACATTACAATTGTACCTAGGTATATATTTTTATCCTACAGTGAAAGTTATGCATACTTACTATTTACTTTACAATTATAAAATGCAATATAATTAAGTAATTTAATTACTCTCATTACTTCACTGTCCTTAGTGATCATAGTGTTTTTGTAAGTCATTACAAATATTTACACAACTTGTAATGTAAAATTTGAACTACATTTAATGTAGTTCAATGATCAAAGCTGTCCAGTACTTAAAATAGATGACTGTAAGTTGTAAGTACCTACTTAAACAGCAAACACTATAGAGATAAATAAAAGATATAGATCCATTGAACTTTAAACTTCCTTGTATACCTTCAGCCTTGGAAATAGGAATTAACATCACTTCATTATACTTGTATAGACTGCAGTCGTTGTTTCCAACATACTACGCTAAAAATGTTGAAATTCGTTAGCTATCTCAATTCATTTATAGATTTACTAGTCTATTTTCATATGTTTTTACTTGAAGGGTGTATATTTTTATATCATCATAATAATATCTAACATTTTAGCAACTTCATGTCCATTGAAAGATCATTGACACAAAATAAGGCCAGAACAAAGCCAACCGCAAAAACCCACCGTCGAACTCATGATTCTATGAGTACATTACACTTATCATTATGGAAGACCTTTTTCTAAATAAATAGAAGTTCTTTGTTCTGTGCAACATAACATTGTTAACACTAGTGAGTCTATGATGACATCCATCTTGGATGTAATGCGTAGTACATCATAATAATAGCACCATAGTACTTTATAATAATAGGGCCCTAGTACATTATAATAATAGGGCCCTAGTACATTATAATAATAGGGCCCTAGTACATTATA
>JAQFYB010001446.1:0-32548 GCA_034694085.1 Pogonognathellus longicornis | reverse complement strand
GTATGACCCGAACCCAACCTTAACCCCATAGGGTTGGGCCAACCCTAGGGTTTCGGGTTGGGCTAGACGCTCTAATAGGTACTATAAATAGCATTATTGACCGTAACATTATGTGCCGCTCTAGAGGAAATATGATAGCCGATGATGCAGCTGCATTGGTGCGCGACTGTACATAGCTACACAATCACAATATCAGATGTAAATGTCTGCTATGTAAATATTGAAAAGTTTTGAGTTTACTTTTGTCGTTTGAATTTGGAATGTAAAATGTAATTGTTCGTAGGGTTGTGCTATTATCGATTCTTTCCTTAATAGAAAATTTTGTTATCGGAAATGACACAGTGGTGTTGGGGGTTTGTTGAAAAGTGATTTGGAATGCGGTGCTCTGTGCTGGTGTCTTTCTCAAACTCAATTTCCTTAGCGTTTCGAGATTCGTATATGTTGAGAAGTTGAAGTAAAATGCGATATGCGATAATAATAATAACCACAAATGTAGCAAAATAACAGTCAAAGAAGATTTCATCACACATTGATTGTAGTTTGATCTACATGCAAATATACTTCCATCATGCATTCAAACGATCTAATAATTCTGCACTTCAGAAATGTTATTGGCACTAGCAAAAACAAACTTAGTGGGATGTAATATGTTTTCACTTTTTATGAAGCTCGAGATTGACGCTAACATAGTTAAAGTCTAAAATACCGTGGATGCTTTCACTTTTTATATCACGATTGTAAAAAACAGAAACATATGGTTCATATTTTATTCATTACATTTAAATAATATAACTTTTAGGTTACAAAACAATTTACAATATCACGAACTGCTGCTTTTTGCACAGCAAGTTTATTGTACACTTACGTGTTTCCTCCCTGCCTGATGTTGATAACAATTTTACCTTCCCACGATTTATTGCGATTTCTCTTATTTCACTAGTAGCAAAAAATGTTGCATACTTTCACAGATTATTTTCTTGTTTTACCTTATCACTTTTCATATTCTTGAACTTTAGGACGGATGAAAATGGTCCTGGTCTTTCCACGTCGTCGTCGACACCATTTTCTTATTTTTGGTCGTAAACTAAGAAACGCGGTAACTAAATATACAACCCCATTAATTATGGAAAGTACCTGCAATAAAGAAATTTAATGGTCACTAACGCATGCACTTATGATGTTCCAGCCTTTAAGCAAGTAATGATGCACACATGAATAGAACAGAGCTGTAGTAAACCCTGTGCATAAAAAAAGAAACTGACAATGAATCACTCAGTCTATCTTACCCCCACAGCTAATTTTTCATCAAAGTAATCGTACTGATTTCTGTCTGCATATTCACCATCCACTCCACGAGCAGCTTCAGTCAGAAACCAAATATTAACAGCCGAATAAATGTTACCGGCTCCGCCGAGAATTACTGATAGTCCTGCCACAATTTGACAAATTGGGTCCTACAATGTCCAAAATTTTAACTCATTATCTTTTCTTGCAATTGCTATTATGTAGTATGTACTAGGTACACATCTTTGCAGTATTGAATAAATTATTTTGTTATTATTTACCGCACATTTTATGGAGCTGTTATCGATGCAAACACTTGACAAAAACAGTGAAGACGAAAGAATGAGAGCTGTAATTGTAATCGAAATGAAACAAGTTTCAAGTGCCAGAGGAGGGCATACTTTGCCGAGAGTGTCACCGACTTTGCAAAATTCTGATTCGTTCTCATTTCTCATATCGTATAAGTTGGACTCAAAATAAGCATGACAGCCTACTATCATCACGACGGCTCCCAAAACCTAAAAGACAAGTATACTCATGTTTTAGAGCAGTTCATAGACTTTAATACAATTATTAATTACAACATTACCAAGGTTCCTATCCGTAGCGAAACCGTTAGCCCTGTCATTTCTCTTAGATGATTAAAACTCTCACATGATGACCATAAGTATAATTAAAATGAGATAATGACGGATACACAATGCATCTTAATATTTATTTCGATACAACCAGTGGATTCACCACATTCACATGTGATATGCTCAAACGGATAATAATGACTGTATTTGTTGTAAAATCCAATGACCTACCTAGTACTAAGTAAAAGATAAGATAAAAACTGTTTGGCAAATACAACAGGGCAAGATAAATTGATTCATCACATATCGGAGTATTCTGGGTCTGAGCTGCTGTCCAAATATCCGTCAGAAAAAATATAACAATCTGAGCTGGCCCCGGTATAATAAATCCTATGCTTCAGATTATGTTTTCCATAAATCGCTTATGAAAGCAAATGAGTGAGTACGTATGGTAAAGTATCTACATCTTTAGTCTCACGTTGCCTCATTTCAAATTATATATACATGTACTAGCATGTTACTACATATTATACTTCATTCTATCTGCATTCCTGATATCTAACCCAGTAAATTTTTTATATTCATTATTCTGTGAAATAGTACTAGTAATACTTAGGCAAACCTCTCGGCTTCAACAACACCGATTTCACGAAATAAAAAATGAAATCCTAACCCCAGAGGAACAACATTTTCAAAATAAGACATTGTATCATTTGTTCTATGTCTTTGGAAACGTTAGTAATCAGTAATATTACACACATACGAATCATAAACAAATATGTAAAACAGGCATTTCTAGTGTTTCGTGTTTGTGTAAGTTTTATTAATGTACTTTTGGAGTTTGGAAATGATGATTGAACGATGGAAAAATGATCATCTTTGCTTTTAACACTAATATAAAACGTGCTTTTGGATATTGGATTGAATGGATGGCATATCGTAAGAAAAGTCATTTATTGTGTCAATTTGTATACGAAATGAAATTGTTAAGAAGTAGAGAAAGTTAGTGTTCACATTACAGTACATTTACTGCTGCACACTGCACAGTGCAAATGTAGTGAATGGTTAGAAGTTTGAGTTCGATTAGTTTGGCGAAAGTGAAAATTGTATTTTGAAGTTATCACTGAGTGTGTTTATATCGGAGACATTTAGCATATCTGTGCAGATATTATGTCGTAGGCGTATTTGTAGGAGCTATGTTAATGTTGCAAGTGAATTGGCCAGCTTGAGCGAAGGAGCGAGAGAGTTGGGTGTGCATGGCGTGCTATAGACGTAGATGCCGGGTATTTTGGGATATAGATGAGTAATATGATGGTTGTAACTATGGGAGAGGACTGTAGTGGGAGAGCGTGAGTGTAAAGTGGACTGTAAAAAGTACATTGACTAGTGAGATGACGAGTGAATGACTGACTAAGAGAGTGAATAGTGTGCCATAAAAATCTGTGGCCCTTTTAAAAGTAAGTAGAGTCGTATAAAGTCAAGGAGCGCCAGGCAGCCAGGCAGCAAGCAACCGGCTAACGGCCCTCTCGTATTCTTCGTCCTCTCCATCTTCCTCCAGCACACCGTTCCTTCGTCTTCGTCTTCCTCTTTCCAGTTCCAGTTCTTCTTCTTCTCGGATTCATTTCATTCAACTTCCTTTTCCGCTCTACCCTCATATTCCGATATTGGTATTCACTATTTCCATTCTGTTAGGTATTTATTGTTAGGGAAGGGAGTAGTGGTGGTAGTTGTATTGGTAGTGCAGTGTGGAGTAGAGCATTGAAGAGGCATATGATTATTATACATGGGAATGGGAGTGCAGGATGGCAAAAGGAACAATGGGCTGAAAGAAAGAGAAAAGACGAATCATGAAAATCAGAAAGCATACGTTATGTTCTGAGCACTAACTCAACTGATGCCATCATCCTCCAACACAAATTCGAAACAAGTCTTGTAGTTCCAGGTCCGTCAGTTGAAGCAACGAACAAGTCTCCTCCATCCTCCTCCAATTGCTCCTCCATTTCGCATGTTCTTTCCTATATACTTATGGCGACTTAAACTAAAAGGAAATCTACTTGGAAAGTAATTGACTCGTTTCTCAGACTCCGTTCCTCTTTAATGCTTTCTCGCTCAGTCAACCTTCCTCCACTCCCTTCAACACTTTCCCTCTCCTTAACATTTACATCATTCCTCCTGGACATAATTCTCAATACATCTACTCCTACAATTCACAATACCAATACTTCCTCTTCTACCCCTAATAACTTTCTTACAAATTTACTAACCACAAAAATCTATTCTCAATACGAATTTTGTAAATATTCCATTCATTTCTTGTCACCGTTAAAAGGTAAAACTTAACAACGACTTAGTTTGGATTGTATTGAGTTGTTGATATGAGATGCGCTAGCGAAATAACCTACTTCTTTACAGAAATTGTGTTTTTTGGATTACCATACGAAAGAAACTACTAACATATAATATTACAAATTACAAATAAGTAATTCAAATAAAAATTTTAATTGTATGTTAAATGTCTACTAAAATAAAAGATCAATTCGTTGTTCCAACGTAATTAATAGTAGATACTTAGGTACCTAGTTTGGGATTGATGTGTGGTGGTTTGGTAAAGAATTTTATTTACCTACCTAGGTACTCTCATGATCTCTTTTCACTTTCCCCAATGTTTGAGTTAGGGTAAATATTTCGTTAATTTCTGCATGCCCTTTTCTATATAGTTTCTAGACACACAAATACCGGCAGATTATATTTAATAGGCATCAAATTCCTAGATATATTTAAATTAATATAATGCGAAGCAATGCGTGTTATATTATTATTTTTTATATTGTCAATTGTAAAGAACTCATCTTTTGTGGATGTATCATAATGGTGTGTTTGTTCACACACGGACACACCCACTCCACTAGGACTCAGAACGTTCTCTAGGTTTTGTTTCCTAATAAGTTTAAAAGTCGGCCCATTTCCTGCAAACGAAATATTATGAGGCTGTGCCATTAAAACACAAAGCACGCCCTGTACTACAACTTCATCCTTTCAATTTGAATAACAAGTGGAGCTTTATTTCAAAATTCTGATGGCCACCCAGGGAGTCATTGCCTCACATTACACTACAAAATATCCACTCGCTAAATTCTGTTCCTTTAAAATCTCAATTTAATTATCTCGGCTCATTCTCACTTTGGTTCTTACTAGCCCATTTCTTCACATCAAAGGATTTGCCTTTCTTGTAAATAGTCCACAAATGAAAATCTGTTTATTGTAAATACAAACGTGGAGGTTTTCTCCTCTCGGGCAAGAAATTCCTTGGCAGTTTGTAAATAGCAAAGCAGCGAGCCGAGCAGTGAGCGTATGAGATTTTTAAAGAAAAAGATTATTATTGTTAAGGCACAGTGATGCAGACAAAGGGCATTTATTAACTAACAAAAAGAAATTGTACGCAGTAGCGCTTGCTTTTCTAAAGAGGGATTTTTATTTGCTACACAGAGAAAAGTTTCAAAGTGAAAGCTAGACTGGAGTATGTATGTACAATATGAATGTATGTACAAGTACGCGTAATACATGAAAAAGAATTTCTGATGTACGTGAGTTGTGCTTTGTGCTACTTAGTTATTATTTGTGAGTAGGACGCATATAGTGGTAGGAGGTAGGAAGAAAGAGTATTTGTGCTATGTTTAAAAGTTTTGTGAGTTTTAAGGGGACGCGGACGGTGTGTAGTTGGTATGTGTGAATGAATGATGTGATTTTGGGTGTTGGAGTCCGTTGGGCTTGAGTTTTCTGCGTTTAGCTGCTGTTTGAGAGTTCAGTGGTCCAATGAAGTGTAGCATTCGTATTTGGAGTTTATATTATAGTCGTGGAGAAAAAGTGAATCTGTAGAAGTGGGAATTAATCCTTTGCTAAGCCTTGAGAATTAGACGAGCTCTTTTAGTTTTCCACACCATCTAATCCTCTTCCCGGCTTCTGTCGTCTCGCTTCGTCTTTTAATGTATGCATGCCTTGTTTCATTCAATTTATTATGTTGTCTGTCTTCCGGAATTCCTCTGTCTCTCCCACTCCGACTACCACCATCTGTCTGTCTCTCTATATTACAATTATCTAAGAATTCATGTTTCTTCCCAGTTTATTTATTATTATGTGCCATTAGTACAACCGTTTTGTCTTCCACCACTTCTCCCATTGTACCTACAACTAATATTATTATAACTAATGCGCCTCAAAAATACTCTTCAAGGATTTCATTACAACTATTTAAAAGGTTTAGCCTCCTTATGTCGTCCCTTCATTGCAAATCCATTGTAATTGTATAGTAAATCACTTAGGTAGCTCCACTTTGTTATTTAATTTAATCCATGTGAAATGAATTGCGCCAAATCTATTGAAAACTCATGTAATATTTCCAATAAAATTTATTTATTATATGATTTGTCCGAAATGCTAGTAGTAAAAGTTTTACTACCCCAAAAGTTTTATTTGACAGCTCGTAGAACACTAATGCACAGCAAAGTTCCTATTTTGCTCAAATGAGCTCTGAAAAGGATTTCGTTCATTTTTTCATAGTTGGAGTGGTTGGGCAAATTTATTTTTATCTGGATTCACGATTCTCATATATTTGCACTATTACGAACTACAGACAATGATGGAGCTACATTTACAAGCTATTTATTAAGAGGCTGTTATATGCTCTTACAGTGCTAGAAATGTATCAAGTTAAATTATTTCACTCTCTGTACTCTTCTCCAATGCAATATTTTTGCTGGAGGGTTTCGTGCCATTAAAAGTGTATTACGTGTAGCCTGAGGTGACGTTGGAAGACGCAGAGGAAGAAGATGAATGGACGAGTAAATGAGTGTGACACGAAGCACAAGGCACGGACACAAAGGAACGTGCGACAATGACAATCAAATGCTTCAAAGTTCCGACTGACAATGAAAATGGATGGTGATCTGATAGACTTAATAGAGTAAGACGCTTCTTGCGCTGTCTCATCTCAGCCTAATAGTGTATCTGTACGTTCTACTTGGGACATACTCCTACACACGATGTAGGTTTCCTCAATAGGGTTCTCTCCTACAGTCTCAGAGTCATGTAGCACTTGAGACTGGTACTGAGGGACACGTAGTGGAAAGTGGATGAGTATTGAAGTGAGTCTCATCTCGAATCTCTCAAAGCAAATGTTAGGAAAGGAATAAAAAGAGCAAATGGGCTGTGGCTTGAGAACATGCATCAAAATCCTCGTTAAAGTCACAATTATTGCTTTTGGCTTAGTACTTATTGTAAGCAAAGAGATCCATTCTATTGGCATGCGATTAAGGGCTCCACAGCTTCAGCTGAGAGAGTCAACAGCACCCGCCCGTCCTTGTACTACAAAAGTAGAGTAGAGACTGGAGGAGTTGGAAGTAGGATGAGGTTGTGATAATATAATGGAGACAGTCCACTGGAGCTTTTCTTCATTTCATGATCATCCTTTGTGCACTTTAGTTGACTTTCATTGTTGTAAACTTTCCGCGGCCCACTCCACTCGTCCTATTCTCATACATTTCCACTCATAATGTCTTTTCATCTATACTCATTTTTCTTCCACATGCATTTATTGCATTATCCAACCCCATCATTCCCAACATAGGAATGTGCCACACACTCACAGTCACCTCTCTAAACACACCATACTCTCAACTCACATCATGTGTGTACACTCATTCGTGAGACACTATGAATGTATACAGTAACAACAGTTCTAATTTTAATACTCGCATTTTCTCTCTAGCCTTTGTAGTTATTTTTCGTTTTATTGTATCAAACAATTTCAAAGTAGAAGGGGTAAGGCGAAAATGATAGGTATGTGCAAAGAAGGTTCAGTAGGTTACAAGTTTTACTGTGTACTCATAGTATAGGTATATTAACTAACTGCACTTTATTATGCCTTATACTGCCTACCTATAATAAAAATAGTACACACATTTGACACGTGCACATGCACGTTTGAGTACATTGCAAGATATTTTATAATAAATATGATGTTGGTAAACCTGCTTCACCTTTCTTCATTCTTTTTCCTTCAAATGCAATACAATACACATTACACATTAGATTTTAATGTTTGAGGATTTTCGGTAATTCGGTATATTCTTAACAGTAATTCGGTAGGTTTATTTTATATATTCGGATTTTCGTTAATTTATTATTAAGCATTTTAATTAGATAAAGAAAGGTATTCAATGTTGGTAAGTTGGTATACAAATGAGTAATTATATTATGCTACAAAGTATTGCAATTGCATTCATGACCGGATATATCTATACATAGTTAATAGAGGTTATTAGGCATTATTGTATTAGTAGAAATGCATTATTATATTATCAATTGCAAATTTTTCTAAGTACCTACACTGAGGAGTCATAAACTAACTATTAACAAATTGTTAAATTTTTAAGGGATACTTGTTCTTTCTATTGAAGATGTAGTGAATGATTTGAATGGTGAAGTAGTATGAAGCTATACACACTGACACACATTTGATATTTGAGTGTATTTGGAAATATGTGTGAGTACAGTGCATTAGACACGTAAGTAAAGTGGGTAGGTCCACTTCACATTTGTGGAAGCAATGAAAATCAATTGATTGTGCAATGCACAGAGACCAGTGTTCCATGTACATGTATATTTGTTCTGACCAGAAGCAGATGTGTGTAAAAGATTTCGCTTATTATAAAAATGGTGGTGGCCTGTTCAAGATGGTTCTGATGATGTGAAATGAAAAGCAAGAATTTTGTGTTGTATTTTTCTACTCGAGTGAGCGAGAGCAGTTTCTCACACAGCCTTAGAGCCACTGCTACGAGCAACCAGACAAGAAGATAAGTTGTCCCGGCAGTAAGTTGAGTAAACCTTCCGATGTATTGTACACGTCTCTTTCTCGTTGTGTGGCTAAGATAACAGTAAAAGTAAAACTGTGCAGAGTCCGCGGAGCATCTACGTAGCAGGGCTCTTAGAAATACAAGAGATGATAATAGGACTACAATACAAAAATATTAGAGAAGAAGCGCTTAGTGGTGGTTTGTCGTTTGTAGCGGTATTGTATTGTAGTGGAGCTGTATTTGTAGGAATAGGAATGGGTGTGTGTGATGGTGGATGGAGGGAATGGGATTGTATGAGGAATATTATGTAGGACATGGACAGAGGGAGAGCGAAGCGAGGACGACATGGACATATGGAGTAGTGCGACTACAATAATAATAATAGAGTTCTGGAAGCAGTTAGTCCGATCTTAAGTTAAGTCTCGGTGGCCATAGCGATCTTAACTTACATGGATGGACTTATTGTTACTCCGTCTTCCTTCTCCCACGTCCATGTAATGTAAAGCACTGCACTAACTCAAAGAGGCAATAAGGCAGCAATGCCACACAGACGAGCCACAGCCACGCTCAGCGAATGACTCTCAAAGATTTTCATTTCAAGTGTGTCCTTTCAGTCCAAGAGTTGTTCCTTCCTATTCATATCATATTATGATTGTACTAGCACCAGTCTTAGTGCCACTCGACGTCCACCATATATACAACCACCATAAGAAACTTCCCGGCTGCTCCCTCACTATTCCTATACATTAGTTCAGCAGTAATACCAACAGTCGAATTCAGCAGTTCAACTATAACTACACACATATAGCTGCACGAAAAATAAATATAGTGCCATGTATTATCTCCATTATGTAACATGCACCACGTAGGTAGTACAGACTAAATAGTGGTGGTAGTTGTACGAGTCCCGGGTTGTATTGCTAATACCACCACACCGTTCGTTCCTGGTTGCATTGTGTGCTACACACAATGCTCCCTTTACTGTTTCATATTGAACCATGCAGAGTTAATACTTTCGTTTGAAAAAGACAAGCCTTGCCTTCCTTCGCTGTAGTACTCTCCATCTGAGAAAGTCATAAATTGCAGTTGTCCTCCAAATCCCAGATTGTGTTATACTTTTAGTAGTCTTATAGCGTCTGGATATCTTCTCTTTGTAATGGGCTTCCTGTGAGAGTCTGTGTGTGAGTGTCTTATACAGAAACTTAATACTAATAGGGACATTGAGAGTTAGAGACACACGACACGATGCTATGGTCACTTGTCGTATAACTGCAGCATCTTCCTGCAAGAACAAATGACAGCTAAGAATATTGTTTATAAAGGGAAAGAGAAACTGAAGGAAGAAGGGGCAGAGAAAGCTAAAGAGCCACTTGATGTGTATATGGAGTATTCAAACCACTCTCCAGTCTCCAGGTCAAAAATATCCTCAAGACATCCACAAACCTACACACAGTCACTACTCGCCTACATTTACAGTTACACCACCATCTTCCTCATACCCGCCACACAACCCACGTCTTCCACCAGGCTACAGGCCACCACTCCACGTTCTATATGCAATCTTATCCATATTGTACTCTCTCCATTTATAGGCACTGCAAAAAAAATATTTCCATATATATTTCTTATAATATTATTTCTGACTGTAAACGCACCAAGTATTTACTAAAACTACCGAGAGAAAGAGAGGAGTCTCAAATTGAACTTTTGCCTTTGGTCGGGTACTTGTTCTTTTTCAAGTCGTTCATATGTCTCTTTTCAACTTATCGAAATTATTGTGGAAATGTGTTGCTTGACTTGAGTGGAGTACTAAAGGAGAGTCTAGTGCTCAATGCTATATGCATATGTGGAATGGGTGTAGAGGGGGGAGAAAGGAAAAGCGTGCATTTCCATATACTCTACTCGTAGTTGGTTTGAACTCAAGTCGAATATATTATTATTATGATATCTTTCCAACCGAATAAATGCAGAACACAAGTGAGGATCGCATTTTGCATCGGAGGAATAATCGTTCAAAACATGCGGCCCCATTCAATGGGAACAGACTTTTCGCATGCAACCACCATTCCAACTGAGGCGGCAGCAATCCCACACCAGCACCAGAATCCACTAGTCATAAGAACTCGAACAGCACCAAGGGTGTCACCGTAGTGTCACTATTACACTCCATACTCCATTCATGCTACAACCTCAGCTCCACACTCAGCACTAGCCACATCCTTATACACGGAACACTCACAAGTCCACTCACAATGGTAAATGCTGACTGTATGGTGAAAGTGCACGGAGGATTATTCTTTCCTTAGTATTTATGCTTATCTTTTTATATTTTAACTCTTTACCAATCATTACCACTTTTAACTAATTTGATCATCATTGGTCTGTGTTCTATGAAATCGACAATTGTCTACTTTTTAAAATCTTATTACCAATAGGCCAAAAGTAACAGAGTTACTTCATAAAGGGCTCTGCCAACAGCAAAGAATTATAATATGGCACCACACAGATATGTATATTTACTATACGACAATTACTGTACACACTATTATAAATGAACTTTTATATACAGTACTATTACGATTAGGTACTTTCCCCAATAAGTAGCATGTTACCTATTATAACATTGGTTTGATCACAAGTTTGTTTTTGAGTGCAAGTAAAGCAAAATACACAAAGATGAGTAGAAAATAATATATTCATTCAACCAACTGTTACTTTTAAACGTTGTTATGCGTCAAATGCGTGTAATATGCGTTGATTTTCACCAAAACATCCAAAACATAATATAAAAGCATTAGCAGACACAATATACATACAAAACTGTAGGTACGAATAACATTCTGTAATAAGATTGAATGAGACCATGCGTAAGAATAAGTGCGACATATTTTATGGGTATATAGTGCAATGTGGTGTATGACTGTATGGTGTTTGAGTTGTTTAATGTTGGCTGGGATAATTATGCAAAATAAAGAGTGGAGACATATATTAGATGGAGCATGTAGGTCCAGTATCATGTGAAAGTAGAATGTGTGTGCGTGTGTGTGTAGGTGGAAGGAGTGCGGGAGTCGTAGCTGGGTAGTGTGGCATGAGTGTATTAGTAGTGAGGGTCGTAGATGTGACAGTCGACATGGCAGATAAAGGACGGAGACCGGAAGAGATGCGTAAATGTTAAATGTCTATGTATATTTATATGAGACAAGGAGTCCCATTGTGGCGTTTAGGATTGTCTTCTCAGGAAATATATATGAGTCCTCCTTGTCTCATAAAACTTGGCCCAGAGCTTGAGCCCAGTTTACTCTACACATCTCTCCTCAACTTTATACCCACCATCCCTCTCTGCCTCACTCGCTACACACAAACACATACTCTTTCTCTACACACACAACACTCCCTTTCTCTCCATCTCCCATTTCACACAATCACTACATGTACTGTGCACTACACCTTCATACACTCAATGCATACATTACACATGTGATGTGAGCTTACTAGTACAAAATACACTTGTAGTACATTTATGATATTAGTATTTTAGTATCATATGTAAAACATAATTTCATGGACTACATGTATGTACTACGTATTACTGTGTATCGATTCAAACTCAGACACCTTGAACCTTGTACGAAGCATTGCATGCAAGTGTATAGAAGTAATAGCTGATGTCCATGTATTACACTTATACGAGCAAACTCAAAATAACTTTTGTCTATCTTCATCCATCTATGTATGTCACACTGTGCCCTGTGCTGCGTAGAAGCCCCAACAACAGAAAGTTTCCATCGCCTCCAATTCTTTGCCTTACACAGTACAGTAGTACCTTTAGATTTGCTACGCTTTATTTAGTAGTTAAAATTAGCTGTGAGGTTTAAATGTATTATCTATACATGGCTGATTGTGCTGCATGACGTGAACTGGAATTTTACATGATCAGTTAAACAGTGAATATATCCATAGACACCTTTGTACTAGAAAAACTTTGTACATTAAAATAAAATAATATTATTCAAGTTTTTCGGATATTGTGTCTGTTATGCTATTTGTGATTCTATAATGGTAGAAAATAGACATACTTAGTCAATATTATACATTTGAACAATGAACATGTTTATTTAGAACAAATTATTGTGTCTATATATGTAAGAATATACAGCATTAGAATAGTGTGCACTGTATACCTATTTACTTGCATTTGTATTGGTTGGGTGGTAATGGATATTTACTAGTTACATGCATTGTATACATACTTAAACATAGCAATGCGTAGTACATATAGGACAAAAAATATAGTAAAATGTGCAAAATGTCGTGTGTGGGTATGCAAGCACGAGACTCGATAGAAGTCAATAAATAAATAGGTATGGCTTTAGTCCATGTGCACAACATTCATTTGGACTATGATTCAGAGCATCGGAGTAATAAATGGTATACTATGATTTTGTTAAGTACCTACTTGTAAAGACAGTGAACGATAATAATGTTACAAACTATTCCATTTTACTTTCCAATGTGCGAGAATCAAATGGAGAACTCCCGCATTTACAATGCACTACTTGGTAGTGTTCTAATGTTAATAGTATTGGTACTAGTAATGAAATGGCCTGTATATTATATAGCTGTAAACTAAGGGTAAAAACAGAAAAGCTCATGATTTCTTATACTTTCTTGTGTAACTTTCAGGTTCGACTCATAACCGGAATAGAGGTCCCGAATTCGATATGCCGCTGCCGAAACTAATAGTCAAACAAGGATCAGATGCTCACTTTACTTGCATTGTCAAGCATCTGGCAGAGTATAAGGTAAAGGAGGCTGGAGCAATAATGTACTTTTACATCTTGTATAAGAATTATAGCTATAATATATGAGGTTTAGTAGCATCTATGCGAATGTTGCTAATGTTGGTAATAACTGTGCATAAAATAGAGTTGAGAGTATTTGTACAAGTACAATAACGAGAAATACCTTTGTGTAAAAGAGCGGAGGAATATAAAACAGAGGAAATTAGTAAAGTGATCTCATGCACAAATAATTTTTGGCTATTAAAACAGCCACCGCACCACACGCTTCTCTCTCGGCTCAAACAAAGATTTCTCAAGCCTCCCTTATTTCACATTTCAAACGACAAGACGCACACCAAAAGAAACTCGGGAAAAATGGCAATGAAAAAAGGAAGGAAAACGCTCCATTCTTTCTTGGTTATTCGACATAAAATGATGGCATATAGTCACTTCATGTGTTCCCTTAGTCTTTTGTACAGTGAATGATGAGTATACTCAAACTTAATACAATACATTATTGCATAGCTATTACACTAACACTAACAAGATTATCTGTGTGGATTAGCTGTGTTATGGAATCTCTAAGTAAACAAGACATTAATTACTCGTGTAATATCTTTGTAGTATTTTCGATACTTTCAATAACGATTTAGTCAAACAATGAAGTTTTAATTGCACTGGCTTAAATATTAGTTAAAAGTCTGTTTACTAAGTCTTACAACATGTGAATAGGAGGGCCTTGTTATACATTATACATACCTGTAAATACTCAAATCTGAGAAATAAATAACAGCGTAGATTTACTTTATAACAAGTACAATATTATAGCAATAGTAAATTCATGATAATTATATCGACGGCTTGAATAGAATACTTCTAAGTTAATATTTTTTCAAACATAGTGTATCTTTACTTTACCTACCTATACTTTTTGGTACACTATTGTTGAGTTGCATTTACATGATCATATCACGTCCACGTGTACCTTGTCTAATATTTTAAAACTTTTAACTACGACCACAAATAAGTAAATATCAAACTACGTAGTATCTGTAGTTACAGAGTTAACTTTATCAGTACTATATTAGTATGTCTTAAGATCTTGTGGACTGCACGCAGTGGTTCCTTTTTACGCGTTGGAACTATGAGCATAGCATAAGTACATGATCAGCAGCTTGAGCAGCAACTTCTTAAAATTCTTCGGATTTTCTTCTGGCTATTATACAGTTATGCGAGTCGTGTAAATGTACATTTTACAATGTAAAAGATACGCATCACCGTCCGCAGGTGCAATAAAAATAGAAAATGGGACAAAAAAGCCATTGAGCAGTCAGCAGCTTCACAAAAGTCACCCAAGGAATTTCCAGATGTTGCTTTTCCGACATTCAACATTTTCCCCCCATTTACATTTCAATATGACTAATGTAATGTAGAAGAAGAGGAAGTTGAGTGGAAGGGTTCACTCTTTCTCCTCAGCACTCCAACATAACACACATACGTCATATACAGTTGTAACTACTCTATATCTAATCTATACAGCTACAAGCCTCAAATCTTAGTCTTATATTCTTTTCTTTGTACCACATATGCAGTAGACATAGTTCTACATACAACAAGAAGCTTGCGAAACACACAAAGTCACATTTCCAAGTGTCTTCTTCAGTAGTGCGGCATAAAAATCAAGTGTTAAAACTAACTAACGTTTACAAGTGCGAACTATACACACAACACAATGTCTCTTGCTCTCTTTAGATATGGTTTAGTTAATAGGAGCAGCACTTTAACTGCCACCTTTACAACTGAATGCGTTTCTGCATCTATAGTAATATTACAAGCACTTGTATGTCTTGCTTTTGCATGAAATACAGGAAATACGTACTGTGTACGCATTGTGTCACTGTGTGTGGAGTTTATATGTATTAGAAGCATTTAGCTTGTCTTGTCATTTCTGGTTCAGTTCCTTTACAGCAGAGTGGAGACAAATTAAATTCTCTTTCCAATGTCCTACTTACTTACACAACTCACAAGTATACTTAACTATTGGTGCGTTCCTACTATTTTAGCTGTATATTATACGCTTTGAAATCTCGATGCAGAATAAATGCGCATTTTATTGCTCAGGAACTTAGTAAAGTATTTCTTTGTAGCTAGAAAACAAAAGTCGAGAGCATAGTACACCTATTTACACAAGTACAATTACTAGATAAATAGCTTAACTATAAATCTTTTCAAACTTCACTCTCGTTGTATGTGAATGTACAACTTGAAAGATAATTTTAAGTAGCTTCGGAAAAATTCCGAGTTCACTCTCATGAACTACCAAACTAAATTTAAATATTCAAACCCTGTGAACAAACGTCGTAAAAAGACAATCGTGAATCGTGGTAGTAGTAAATAACACTATTGTTACTAAAAGTATTGCTTTCATCACATTTTAAATTTATTTTTAAGTATGTCCTAATTCTCCCATGACATTTACTATTTTATGTTTTATGTCTTTAGCATTTAAAAAGTATTTCTGTAGCAGCACGACATTTTCTCGATGAATTAGCGAGCAGAGAAGTTTAGGAAGACAAAGAGCTCGTTACAACTAAAAATAGTTCGGTGCTGTTGAGTGAAGAATTGAGGAATTCTCTACATGACAGCCAAAAGAGTTGTAGTAGCATAAAATAACACACAAGCGATCGGCTAATTAAATGAAAAGAAAGAGGACTGGATGTCTTATTATGTCTTTTGTGATTGCAGTGCTTTAGACAGGGAATGAATAGAGACAGGAATGAAGCTTTTCATTGCAAGCAACTAACCTTGTTAATGAATCAATTAAAGTCATCCCATGAGCTGTGATTGTGTTCTGAACACCCATAGGCGTAGTGTGCAATAATAATATTCCAAACTACTACAAGTGTCCAAGAGTGTGGATAATAGGCTTGTTATGTGTGTACTGGCACCTACATTCCTACCTACTAAAGCAGACACAGTGTTGTTGCATGTTGGTGTAGCAGAAATAAGTAAGTGGAGAAGAGTGTTGTATAAATGTGGAGAGTTGTTTGTTTTGTGAGTGAGATGTTTACTAGTGCCAAGATTTCCTCAGGGCATCATTGCTCAGCTATTGTTGCCAATACACAAAAGAGTGTTTAGGTAGGACATGAACTCTGCAGTTAGTCTCCATTGTGTCTTGTGTGCTTTTTCCAAGGAACCACACAGCGCTCAGACTACTAATAAATAAATAAGTTGAATCTGCTCGTATAAAGCTGTGTAAGTAAATGCTGTGAAAGTGAAATGAGATGGGGGAAAGTGAGAGAGAGAGGAAAGGAAGAGAAAGAAGAGGGCCCATACATTTTTAGTGGTCGTCCCAAACTCAACTACAATATTCCTTTGAAATAAAGAGTCAAGTGAAAAAGGCAGAGAGATAATAGAGCAATTTCGTTCCTGTCTGTGTGTAGTAGCAAGGGACATGGAAATCAGAACGTGTGCCGTGCATTGCTCACTGCACTTGCTCCTATCTGTACTTTACTTACACTCCGTGTACACATCACATCACATCCATGGCCATGCAACAACACAACGAACTCTGAATGTGGACTGTGAGTGAATGAGTGGAGTGGAAGCCTGGTGCGGGTATTTGTTCCTTGAATTGGTTGGGGTGAGATGCGTGGCTGTGCAAGTGGCGTATTCCGTATAGCTGTTGTGTGTTGGACAGAGGAAGGAGCAGCAACAGTAACGGGACCACCACATGGAGAACTGGAGAAGGAGTGTTAGAGGTATAGGCAGAAGATAGTTTTGGAGGAGATCCACAGCACACACAGCCATCCTTTCTCCACCATACCACCGCACCACCGGTCGTCTCCTTATTGCTGTTTTGTATTGAGCCAAAAAGCCACGAAACCCCTTTCTTTGTGTTCTACACAACTCGACGTGCTCTTTTGTGTTCCATTATTGTACAGCTCAGAAATATATTCGCGTGTATGTGTGTTGTGTTATGTAGCAATATGTAGTTCCATGGTTAGACTTTGCCTCTAGGTATGCTACAAATACAGAGATAATAGTCAGTCACTCTGTGTACTCCGTACTCTGCGAGTATATTGCAATATAAGAACTGTGTGTATGTAATGTATAGCATGTGGTGTGTGCATGTAGACAGAAAACAGTAAGTAGCGTATTTACTCCGTAGTGGTTGTGTTAGTTGGAGTAGTGTTGGAGAAGAACATGGGAATACGAGAGAGACATGGATAGTGGAGGTTTAGTATGTAGTAGTTGTAGGAAATAGTGTTGGTAGTGGAGGAAGGAGCCTGTGGGAGTTTGTGTGTATTACGAAGGTTGTTGGCGGAGTGAGTGTATGTGGGAGAGTTGTGTGAGAGTATTTGTAGTTTAAGAGTACGAGTATCTGGTGCTTGTCAAACGACTTCGTTACCCGCGGATGCTTTCCCTTGCTTTGCTTTTTCTTGTCTCTTGAGAATTCTTATTCGATGCCGCTTTGTGCGAGAAACGAAACTTCATTTTCTAAACCATTAACCGAAGGATCCTCTTTTGCTTTGGTTCTTATTGAGCATATCCTCCTAACACTATACGGGCATTTCTCCTTCCTTCAATCTCTTGTCATACAATTGTAACCGACTCCAGTCCTCCTCTCCAAATTACCACCTCAATTCTTTCTTGTCAATAGCCACGACATTTTTCCGGTGAGTCAACAATGAATGCAGACGAGTTATTTTATTTTGGATTGATTGAGAAAGGAGAGGCGTGACTGGAGGGAGTGGTTGGGAATAAAGACGTTTGTTTGGTGATTATGATGGTCTGCTTATAGAAGTGGGGAGAGAGCATTTACGTATTTTCAAGTGTTTCTGTCGCATTTCATTATTGCGCTACCAATTTTCGAGTTAATCCTTCACTTTTGATGTTAACTGTAATGATAGTGATCTCTTTTATGGGATTCTATTTCAGTTACTCATTGGCAATGTACATGCTATACGAGATACCCAATTCCCTCTCACAATACTCCACCAAACTCTCGTTCAGCACCACCAAACTCCGATACCCATATAACGCCTCTATAAAATCCTGAATATTTTTGCAAATCTTTTGTCTGCGTTTCTTGCCTTATTTTCTTGTATCTGCATTAGAAAACTTATTACATTTGTACAATTCATGATTGTGATGGTTGTATGTGTTTGTATTTGTGCTTGTAGAGTTTCGTGTAGAACAACTACCTCGGAATACATGCATACGTAATACAAGTAGTATGGCAAAGGCTTCTCACAAAGTACCTTGAGTGTTGTTGCATGTTGTACGTATGTTGTGTGTTTACAAGTGGTGTATCAGGAAACAGGAAATTAAAATGCACACTGAGAGGAAGTTTACTCTAAAAAAATTGATATTAATTTGAAAGGCTGGGCAGAATGAAGGGATCGAACGTTTAAACATTTTAATGTCAACATAAGATCTCAGTGGAGTCCTAAACTCCCTGGAGGGATTCCTTTTCCTTATTGCCTCCTTCAGTTTTATCGTTTACATAACTTTCTCACTGCTTTCACTTCCACAGACTTTGGAACATGTTTTCTTAATTTCTATGGCTTTCAGAGTGCACTGATTGTCAGTAGTTAGTAGTCTCAAATTAATTCCGTTCTTCTCTCTCCATGTGTTTCTTTGTTCTTGGAGCAGAAAACCTCGTAGGAGGCAGTTCCATAGCACTAGCTATCAATTTGAACGCCTCCAAAATATACATCGTGCATAAATAGTCAATGTACATTTTCCTAAGGATTTAATTTACTTGCACACCCAAACTGCTACTGCGGAATTTGTGTAACAGCTCAACTTAACATTTTATACGTCTATGCTCACTATGTCTATGTGTAGACTTAAATATATCCTGCGCAGCATATTGTATTCAATTATTTCCAGAGTGCAAAGTCGTAGTAGTTTTGTAGTTGTTTAACGTGGCAAGTAAGTGTTTATAACTATACATTGCTCATGCGTTATTCATACGATAATTTCCAATCGTGTATAGCAAAGATCCACGAAAACTCTGCCAGACGGATGTCTATCTGAGTAGGAAATGACAGAATTCAAGTAATACATTTGTACGTTGTGCGTATAGACATCAATAAACTGTAATTCTAATAAAGGTACATAGCGTAGTAATAGAAAATTTCCTTGCTTAACTTGTAAAGTGCATTCGCTGTCGTATGGAAGATAAAAACGTTAGGCAATTGAGAATAAGGACATTATTGGCTTTAGGGACAGAACATTACAATTGTAAATTGAGTAAAAAGCATTGTTTCGTGACAAAAAAGAGTAAATTTGAATTTCCTTCAACCTTTGCACTATCATTCCTTACTTAACTATACAAGACTCAAGGGAAAATCTACATTTACACAGAGAGGTATGCGTAGTTCTATTTCTGCCCAGTAATATAATTATTGTAGTCTTCACTCCCTCCTATAGCTTGTCATTCTTCTCCCACAGCTCCATGCACCGCAATAGAATGGATTCTGTATTTCAGTGTTTATTGTAGAATTTAAATAATGATACTTCCGCCTTCTGTCAAATAAATCTAATTAAACTGTCTCTGCTCTTATTCATATAGTGTGGTTTCACTTTATGTATCCCTGCCCTCCTACTTTATTACATGCAAACTAATTTCACTTTCACTAACTCCAACGGAAATCAAAACAAAAAACATTAAATAAAGGAAAAGGCAAAACTAAATGGCAGAGTAAAGGCAATACTGACTTCTAATGCAAATACCGCAAAAGTCATGATAAAATAAATCTATTTGCATTTCCACAAAAATAAGATGTTTTGCGTCTATTATAAATAAGCCTACAGATTTTATCTATTTGTCCTACCATACACCTACAAGGAAACTCGTGGCTAAGTGACATAATAAGTTTTAAAATTAAAAAATGTCTCTAATTAAAGACAAATCAGAAATGTATTAATGTTTAGTAGTCCGTCAGCTCTTTACTTTGGCAAATGTATGTTTGTACATTATAGATTGATATACTTTATTCAGATGAGATTTCATGATATATTTTTTGTTTTCAGGTGGCTTGGATAAGGTCCGAGGACAAAGCTGTTCTAGCTTATCACACAACAATGGTAATAATAAATCATCGTTTTCACGTTACCCATAACGGACACAATACATGGACTCTTCATATCAAGAATGTTCAACTAAATGACACAGGAAGCTACCTTTGCCAGGTCAATACAGACCCGCAAAGAAGTCAGGTAATTTTATATTATAACCGCATGAATCATTACCTCAGTATTGTCAGTATATAGAAACTAATACACACCATTAAAATATCTATCATAGGTATTCTAAATGAAACTACAAAAAATTGACAACGAAAGACTCGCATTACTTAAGTTTAATCTGACTCAGTTTTGGAGTATTCGGAAAGAGTGATAGACGATTACTGCTCCATAATCTTCATGATTTGCTATTTACGTTCTCAATATTTTTTAAAACATACCACCTGTACTAATATTTATTCACAACTTTAAGTCGATTTACAAGCATTTTCCATTTGGGCATTTTATACACATGTATTTAAAATGGAGATATTGTTATCTGTAAAAACACCATGCATTCATATTGCTAATCCTGCCATGAATTTATTTGAGCTACCAAAAGGTTTAATTTATTCGGATATTTGTATTTTGTTTAGCTATGGTGGATTTACAAGGGTATTGTGTATGGAAGGAGTTTAAATGATGTGGAGGTGATTGTGGATGAAATTGTGTTTTTCAGTGGGGAACATTGGATGTAGTTGTTCCGGCGGACATAATCGACAGCGAGACATCAAGCGATGTCGTGGTGCGTGAAGGGCATCCAGCCACACTGAAATGCAAAGCGACAGGTTTCCCTCCTCCGAAAGTTCGTTGGAAGCGTCAAGACGGGCAGCCCCTGCCGCTAACTAAAGATCTTCTGCCTAATCCCAGCAAGCAGAGTAATGATTTCATCAACATTAACATTAGTTCAGTCTCAGTCCATCTCCATCCGCAGTCCACAGTCCAGTCCTCCTCACTCAATCTACATTAAATTACTTTACGCTCCATTACACTAAATCTCTCTCCCTTTCCTTATGCTCTTTTTCTTTTATTTCCCAACTGGACACTTTAATTCATTTCTCTTCCTTATCTTCTTAGCTCTTTTTCTTCTGCTTAATGTCCATCCTCTCTACATGCATTCTCCCACTCCTAAGTACTCTCCCACGTAGCCCACACTACACACTACACACACTATCTCTATGCACTATCCCTGTACACCCAAATCACCATTCTCTTACATTACACTAATAGCACTAACTTTAAGTCTGACATCACATTACCGACTCCACTCTCCAGTACCCGTCCACTGCATGCTCCCTCACTTTCCCAAGTGCTCAGCCACCACCAGGTCTGCACAACTGACAACTAAACCTCCACTAAATCCTGTGTCTGAAAATGTTTTCCTTTAAAATCCTTCCGCATTTAGTCAGAAGCTTACACGTACAGATTATAATATCAACTCAGTGTTCCAGTTTTACTTACTTTCCCTATTTTCCTCTTTAAATGGGAAAAAGCACAAATGTAAAACTATCTTCACAAAATCTTCATTTTCATCTCATTATGCCTAACTGTTGTTGTAATTCCAGTGTTTTTTGTTTTTGTCCAGTCTCCCCTTTTGCTTGTATTCCCTAAAATGTAGGCATTTTAACCAACTATTTTGCGTTGTGTATTTTTCCATGAATTTTACCATCATTTTCTCCAGTTTGACCCAGACCAAGTTTGAAACTGTGAAAGTGAGATGCAAACAGTGTATAAAGTTGCTGCTGAGTCTCCTATCGTTTGTTAAGCCATGCACATGTGGTAGTACTATAAGGTCGGCTAGCACTATGTACGTAATACGTAAGCTGAACAAAACTCCTTTAGACTGATTGTGTGATGTGAGTTGGTAGAATTTCCATAAAAGATTCTTGCAGATTTTTATCACTTGTGTGTGTGTTGATATGCATGTGCCATATACATGCATAAGCATAACAGGAGTGTTAGTATATGGCAACATGACTTCTCTCCCACCTATTCAAAGTCAAATTCGAAATAGCCCAGTCTCCCCGTCTTGCTTGGTTCTTATGGTTAGTGTCTCCTCCAGTATTACGTATGTGCTCCGCCGTTCCGACTCTAACTTTAGTGTGTACGACTACTTAAAGAACGAACCACTTTTTCTTGCTATTTCTTCATGGAAAGTTGTGCTTGGCATAAAATATTGTGAAAAAGCATCAGACCATGTCACATTGCTTCACTTAAGACTTGAGACTTTCAACACTTTAGCCTCCGCAGACCAAACATAATGCGAAGACCTACTAATAGCAACACTACTACTGCCAACAGCCTTGCCTTGTGCCGGGACTCACTGACTCACTAACTATGGCAGTCTCTATAACAGAAGCAGTAGTTGTGTGGGACTGGTGTTACTGGAGAGAAAAGCGGAACGATGTTTAAAGGAGAATTATATGAGGGAGAAGAAGACCAAAGGAAAGCAGCTGGTGCTGCTACTGCGATGCTGTGTTATCGTGTGACCTTTCTGACTGTGAATGGCTTCATGGAATAGTTGTGCCGTGCATTGTGCATAATATTATTATGTGCAGCAGGTATACGTAAAAACTGTAGACAAGTATAAGAGGTGTGTTAATAGTGTAAGTGTCGGTGGAGAGTATTGTACACGGGTAGGTACAGCTGTATTACATGTACATATACAATGTATTGGGTATAAGGTGTAGTAGTCTCGGGTATTTGAATGAAAGTACTTTAGTTGAGAGGGTGGGAGATGCAAAGCTCTTTTTGCAAAGTGAAATTATTCCAGACCACCAGAGAAGTGTTGGTGGGGCATAAAGCATGGCATCTTTTAAAAGGAGCTTTTATACTTTCTCTTTTACTCCTGTAGTTCTGCTATGCATATTACACACCGGCACACGGTAAGCTAAATATGGGTGTAACTGTTGTAGCGGAGAGAAAAAAGTGTTTACCTATATATTGAGAGTGTGGGTGATGATGGGTGGTACGAAGGTTGGGAATGTGTATCCGTATTACCTAGTGAGGATAATATGGGTCAAAGTGATGGCTTGTGCTTCGCTTGTGTGTCGCTCTTTTAAAACTTGAGGCTTTGTTAACTGAGTTGGCATTCATTCCGTTTTCCTTAGATGGATAGTTGATGGCTTAAGTTATTCGCTTCGTGCTCAGTTAACGTATCGTAGATTAAAGCCCTGACTTTCCATTTAGACGACTCCACGACTTCATGTCTCCACTCTCACTCTCTCCGTCGTTGACAACAGCTAATCTACTATGTGATATGTGTATATGGACGGAGTATAATCATTCTACTATACTACCACGTATATTCTACCCGTTCAAGTTGGGACTCCCGAGAATAGTGCAGAGTGTATAGAATGACAGAATGAGTCGTGGAGGCCAACGAAAAGAGTGAGAGCACAGTTTACACTTTACATTACAATATGCACACGTAAATAGCAAGACGACTATTAAGAAAGAGTTGAGATTATGAATGCCACGCGTGGAAACTATGTCTTCGTGAAAATACAAGCCGGCTACTTTTATACGGAGAATTCATGCAGGGACCTTATTCCGAGACCAAGATGCAGTGTCAATATATGTAGAGCTGTATAGGTGGGTGAACATTAGCCCCGTCCTGCACAGCAGTCTCTACACATAATATTCGTCTCTCTTGGTTTAACTAGGAAATACATTGAAGTTTCTATATGTATGGAAATAAGAACAAGAAAGAAAATATTTCCAGTGAAGTAGAACTGGAACTGGGCTATATGTGCAGTAGGCAGAGAGATAGATGTTTGTAGTTGTTTGGATATATAGAGCGCATAATATTGCATTATATGTAGAAGGCGAGTGAAAGTTGAGGATTGAAAGTGTGGAGTGTAGAGTGTGAGAGTAAAAGAGAGGAGTACCTAACTAAGTAACTAAAGTCAAAGTTAAGCAAAGGAACGTAACGTATCGCTCACTAAAGTAAAGTAAATCCAAAAGGAAGGAAAGTTGAATTCATTCTGTTAGGAAAGGAAGGACGTGAGCCGTGAGATCTGACTGAACTGACTTGAGTGAAAATCCATTCATCACCGTTTGACGGCAAAGAAACATTCAATGCACATTTCTTCCCTTGTTCAGACCTCAATGCAAAAAGTGGCCAACCTCATCTCCGCTCTTTTTAAAACTGTTTAGAGCGAGGAGGGACTTGGCTGGGAAGAAGGACGAGAGAAGTACCTAGTCCTCATACAAATGCACACTCTCACTCTATACTGATCTCACGTTGACTCTCTACACAGTACACAGGACAGACGTCTTTTACTCGCACTCTCAACATTTGACTCAACTCAACTCTTACAAACTCCCAGATTCCTTTTCAAAAATATCACAAAATTCCAATCAGGTTCTTCCCTCCCTTCTCATCTCATCACCTTCTCCTATTCACAAAAACTCCTTCAATGCTCAACAAAAATGCCAAACCCGAGAAGCAAAGCACAGCAAAGGAAAACAAAAACACCGCAACTTTCAGCCTCCGTAGCAAACACCCTGCTCTCCTCTCCTCACCAGGCCTCATTCTTCACTCCTCAAAGTCATCATACAACACCACCACCACTCAACTTCCCTTTGCAACCTATACATGTCTACTTATACTTCGTACTTATAAATACACACACATAGGTCACAAATCACAACTTTTCAATTTGTGCGATACGCGACGTGATCAATTAAACCTGCCCTCCTCTCACTCCACTACGGTCATCCTCCTCACTTTTCACATTTTTGACTTTCAAAAGAATTTCGAAGCATTTTCTACTCACCCCATTCTTTAGAATATGAGAATGTGCGATGCATGATGAAAATTCTGAAAACCCAATGCATTGCTTTTACAAGTTGTGATTGCATTGGAAGAAGTGGTAGTCTATAGAAACAATGGAGGACTGGGCATGATTTTGACATGATTTCCCATATTGTTTTAACGAAACGCTCGACTCCACTATAAAGAAATCTATCAAGAAAAATGTCCACTTAGGAAAAGGAAGGCTGGAAATGAAATTGCCGACCGTTAGGTTATAGGAATAGGATTGAAGCGGCTCCACGCTACGACTCCTTTCTCCATTTGCCGTTTGCGTGGATACAAGAGGAACGTGGGAGAGGAAAAGTGCAAAAGTGGAGAAGGACGGGAGCTGGGAAAGAGCGTTGCTGCGAGTGGGAGAAAGAGTGGAGTGCAGAACCCGTTTGGTTGGCAGAGAGTGGAGTAAAAGTGGAGGGGATACATTAAAGAGATTTTTGCACGTTTCGTCTTATGTTTAATTTCCGTGGAGTGAACGTGCTCTGAAAACTTGAGTCTGTGTCAAAGCACAATCACAAACAACTATAATGTAAGTACTGCCAGAGACATTTTCACTTACTGCTCTTCGTTACTCTCTTTACTTTCCGCACTCTCTCCACCAACCTACCGCCAGCCTTTGCGTTTAAGGCACACATACACCCACTATTAGTATGTCACGCCAACTTTCATCGCTCGTCCTACCATCCCGCCGTCCTCATACCGATACAGCCCACACAAGAATACAGTCCGCTTAAATTGTCCACGGGATTGCTGCCGATTCAAATCTAGTGGAAGAGAGAGAGACATTTTCCACATTGTAATACCACTATACACAGAAGTATACCTTGGCATACCTATATTATGTTTCAAAACAAATAGTTTCATATAAATCAGCTTGGGTATAAATACCAGCAAAAAGGCCATTTCATCGCTGAGCAGTTTAAACCAAACCATTACTACACTTTTAACTGTTAACGAACGTTGTTGACTATATATTTTGTATAGTAGACGTATCATGACAGTTGTATTGCTAACATCAAGCTGTAATTTCAATCATAACTGTATGCTAACTGCAATGTTCTCTTGAAATACCTTCCAATGCAATTTTAACCTCTGAAGTATGGGTGTTATGTAAAAATGCATTTTCATGAAGATAGGTAGGCGGTAGGTATTTCATCTGAAAGCCTGAAATTGATTACATTATTTAACCATAAACCCTTGCAAGTACCTAATGCAAGTCACAAATGCACCTGCAAAGCACACGTCTTTTATAATCAACTTTTATAATCCGTCCTTTTGTCTGACCTGGTTCATTTTTTATACTTGGGAGAAACTTGAGCTCACCTTTAGCCTTGCGCCATATTTGTCCAGAATTTTCTTAATGCACTCGTGCTTTTCTTACTATTTCCTTGTTTCCCATTGAAAAAATGTTTTGTCCACTCATCCGTGGACCTCTCTATAAACGCATTGAGAATTGAACGAGAAGTTCACTTAACCTCAGCCCTGCCTTTCTTAAGATTTCCCTCTCGCTTTGATATTTACCCTGCTTTCATAATAGTGCATTGTCTACATCTTTAAATTGTTTGCTAAAGTTTTATGCGTGTGTGTCGAGAGAATAAAGCAATGTCCATTTATTTTCATGTTGTCGAGTTGAAGCTCTGCTGCGAACCATCAGTCAAACTCAAAATAGAACATAGGATGCAAAGACGTCATCGTGGTAACAATATCTTTGTAATCCGGGAGTGTGGTAGCCGCGTGTATTAAAGCTGTTCTCTATGAATCTTGTCTCCTTCAACCAAGACTCAAATTTTTGCTGCTCAGCCAAATTGTCCTGCTCCATTCTAGCTTCTGATAGACATTTTCATATTTAAGTAGGTGCTATGCTTTTAAGAGGTGTATTACTTCCATCTCTCACTCACTCACAACTCACAGCTTGATATTACACTACCTTACTAATATGGTATGTAACAGAACTATAATCATTTACTGCTAAAATTCTTGCATCCATCTTAAGTAACTGCAGCTATGTAGCTCTACATACACAGTAACAAACTAGGAAGTAGGAAGGTATATAATATTTGGCCTGATAATAAGTGGATTTATTTTGTGGTGTATTGATTTCAAGTAAAATTGTTTAAGAGTGTGCTGAGAATATAATATAATAGTCTTAGGTATAGAAGGAGGTCTTAGTTTTTTAGGAGAGCGATGAAGTAAAAAGTTGACGAGAAAACAAGGTGGATTGAGTACGGTCTTATATAATAAATGCAAGCTGAGTGAAGACATGGAGGGATAGGATAGAGAGAGAGAGGGAAGGTAGAGCTAAGTCTTATAAGGGAAGAAAACATTGTGTGTAAAATGAAGCAGTTATGTGTGTGGTTTCCACCAAATTAGCTTTGGCTATTAATAATAAACGCGTAGGGGTTAACGTATCAATAAATTAAGTTAACGATTGAGCTGTCTGCACCGAATTCTCTTCTCCGCTGCATTTTCCCTTCTCTGTCTGTCCTCCTCAATTTTTATATTAGTCCTCGTGAGTCTACTCAGCCAAGTTCTTAGGCAGCTCAGGCCACACAGCAACGCAAGGTTAGCCAACCAACAGATTAAATCTGACCCAATAGTTGCCTATCTGTGTGTGTGGGCATTGAGCATTGTACGTGTGTGTGTGGCATATTAGGAACGAGACAAGCGAAAGCAAAAATAAGCGATTGAAAACTACTGGAAGAGTGTGGTGTTGAGAAAAAAGAAGCCACTGATTGCAAGCCACTCAACTCCACACACTGACGCCCGACGACAACCCTTGGCCAAAAAGTGAAAAGCATCAGAGAAACTTTGTAGAAACAACTGAACGGGGAAAGTTTTAATGGGGCGAGAACGAGCTGACGAGAACTCTCAGACTTTTTCTGCAGCAAAAGCACAACCAGCCGCGTCCTCTGAACGGGTGTGTGCCCGCTATTATTATAACTAATAACAACTAACAAAAACTAACTAACAGCACAGCCTGGAAACAGTTCGCAACAAAACTTAAACGCGCCTCAAAAATCAACGGTCCACTCCACTTCAGTTTTTTTGTGAAGTGAAAAAAGAGCAAAGGAAATTTGGGGGTTTCTAAATTTTTATTCCCACAATGGGTTATTTTGATTGAAATTTTTTGACCCAGAAATCAGGTATGGTTCGTCATGTTTTCTATTTTGCATTCAAGATCCAAAAAGAAAGGATTCCATTCGAAGTAAAGATTGTGATTGAAAATCAAAGATTTCGGATTTAAGTGAAAGTAGCATAGACAGTTTACATCTCTGCCCCTTGTGGCATATACTGGTACATGAGTAGTATCTAGATCTGCTATATAAACATAGAAACGTTTTTTATACTTTATAGTATTAGTATGTGCTGTGAACCACCCAGCCAAGTAGTGAGTATTCATTGTATCTCTAGATTCTTCATTTGAAGCAACTTCCATCCAGCATTTCTGAATGCGAGTTTGAATTCTTTTCAATGTCTGTCGCACGTCTTGAACTATTCAATGGTATTCAATCAAAATCAAAGCACACGATCAACTTGGCTCAAAGGACGTTTATTAGCAAAATCAAACATGTTATGTGCAGTGCAGTAAATACTCTAACATTTACTTCCATCCTCCTCCTCCACTCCGCAATTAGTAATCTTCACTTCACTCCCACTTCCACCATTCTGCACGGCCAGGTCAAATATCCGACTTTGTCAATTCTAATATCTAAGACATTGCTACTAAATGACACTTTTTCTATCAATGCATCGGGCAAAATACGATGCAATGCCAGAATTTTGTTGACAACTTGTCTGAATACTTTGTTCTGTCTACTATATATATGAGACATATATGCCATGCAAGCAAGATTCAAGAAAAATTCCCTTATAACAATTTCCCTGAAAACTTTAAAAAATCAAAGTCATCCTTATTGGAGACAATTTACTGAAATTGCGAAAGTCATGAAGTTGTTACTTTCAAGAATGATACACAATTACAATATAGGTACTAGGTACGTGCATAAGCTTAGACACGAAAATGACACAAAGGGTAACCAATCTCTTTCAATCCATCTTCTTCACTCATAAGGGAGAGTTCTATTGGTTGAGCCACTTGGCGAAAAATAAATTCTCTTACTTCACCTGATATATAATAATAATAATATCATCATCATGAATCATCAATGGGTGATCGTTGATCACATTATAAGTATGATAGAGCAAAAACAGCTCTTAGATATTATCCTAGTAAAACTAGGAGACACAAAGGACACAAAGGAATACTCTTTTATGACACTTATTCTGTCTCAGGTTCTCTGGAGAGTTGCCAATGACTTAGTCGTAGTTTAGGCTGTTTTAACTTGTTGCCTAATGTATTAGTTATTTCAATAAAACACAGTATATTTCGAAACGTCGAATTTACAAGGCTTTCAAAAAGGTTCACTGGCACAAGAAAAGCCTTACAAACAAGTCTGCCGAATGACTCTGTGTTATGCTTCACTCTTCATCTATTTTATACCTTAGATTTAACCAGTCTGAAGTCTAAATTATATTTTATTACTGTACACCTTTTACTTGCAATACAGTGGCTTAATTCGGCTTGTGCTTAGTCTGCAATAAATTGGAATATTTCATTGCCACAAGCACAACTATTGAACCTTTTCTTTTCATAATTCATTTCTTAATTCCAAATTTTTATCTTAAAGTATGCAACCCATCCTTACAAACTTGCTTTCACTTAATGTGATACAGTTGTAGATGGTGACAATAATAAAGGTGAATAAACTGGTAAAGCAGATGTAACTGAGTAGCGTCAGTTGTTGGGGTGTACTACCAGACAAACAGACAGACTGACAAACCATTTCTATAAAGTATCAATTTTTTTCTTCCCCGCCCCCACTGACCCCCACCGACCCATAGTGGTATAGGCATTTATTGTAGTAGATACGTGTATAGTTCATTCTGTTAAAAGTGTACACACGGACAGACATACAAACATACAGACAGACTGATCATTTCTAATAGTAGCTGACGCTACTAATAAAGATAAAGAAGGAAAAAATGTTATTCTTAGATGCCGTAACTTCAATAGTAATGTGAAGTAAAACGGATACAGAAGGAAGAATAACCTGTCATAGTTTCATTTGTTGTAGAGGAAATTCGGAAGAAATGGAGTACACTGTTATACAGGAAAACCTTTACCCGACTTCCTCATAGCTCGGAAACAGAGCGACACAATTATTAAGCACATTATCGCATCACATGTCTACTGAAATTATATGGGGTGTAAAATTCTCCTTCACAATAGTTGCAAAGTTCATGCAGTATAGTAGAACATCACCCAGTTTGACTGTAGGCATTTCAGCATTCAAATCAAAATAGAACGTATTGGAGAGCTATCAAAGCCAATTTTGAAGAAAACCTTCAGTGAAAATAGGACAAATGTATTTTCTTCCTGAATTTTTCCAAGCCAACCTTCATGAATTGCTTTAAAGTTGATAAAATAAGCAATTGGAATAACTACGATGACATTGTACACCAAGGTGTACAATAATATACGCATGGCATACTGTAAACTAACAATAAAAGTAAGAGTTGCTTGTTAAATGTCGAGATTTGTATGAAAGTTGAGCCTGGATTTAAGTGTAAGAAGTTTTGGTTGGGGAAGAAAGATGAAGTGAATGAGAAAGGAAGTGTGCGAGGGATGCGTAGAGTCAGGTGCGGGGCTCCGGGTCGCAGTAGTTGCTCTCCCACCTTTAGTTTTATGGCAATTCTTTTATGCTTTGCACTTGGTGCTTCTTCGGGAGCTGCGTGTTATATTGGTAATGACAGTGACTGTGTTGTGTGTGACTGTTTTTGGACTGGTGTTGGATGGAGTGATGGTTTGTCGGATGAAAGAGTGGCTCAGTGTGTGGACTGCACTATTCCGAACAGAACTCACTCATTCCCACTTTCCTCTACTTCTATAGTTGGCCTTTTTATTGAGAGTCTGGAATTTCGTTGTTGGTTTCAAGTTGCTAACTCTTTAGGTGCGTTCGGGTTGCTTGTTCTGCCCCCGTGTGCCTTTGCTGCCTGGTTGGCTTGAACTCGCTCACTCACTCTCCACACTCCCCATCACATCACATCACATCTATACGAGAAATCTCGTGAGAAATGCACCAGAGAAAATTAATCTCAACTTCAATTTATCCTTGTCAGCACTGAATCTCGTCTTGTTGGGCTCATGCCTTCCGTTCAATGCTTTCCTTCCCGTTCTCCCAACATACACACATCTCAACAACTTGACTCTCTCGATGTCTTCCACTTCCACCAGAAAGTCTTCGAGGAATATACCGTCCCTCTTTCTCTCTCTCTCTGTGTCCTTCGTCTAGAACGAAGAATAGACACGGAGACAGGACAGCTATATGACTTCCTTTCACTTCACTTGCTTCCTTCCCTAAAAACCGACAAAGATACTCGTCAGTGTTAAAAACCCTATGTGTTTCCATGTTTCCGAGTCCCTGTCTTCCTCGCCGTCCTAATAGTCACTGAGTCACTTTGGCCTAGTCTACTTATAGTCTCCTATTCCTTATACACTCTCGTCACTTGCACAATACTTTCCGTCTCTCCTGTCCTTCAGCCCTACCCCGACACTTTATGCACACAAACATTCTTACGACATATTCACATAAATATAACTTACCAGTCTTTCAAGTGCACTTATGTGTTAATACACAGATATAACATCAAGAAGTGAAATAGTTTTAATAATGTTTGAGATTACAGAATATGTTGCACTTTTAAGTGTGTACCATGAAATGGTTTGAACAATTTTCTTTGATAAAGGAAGCTAGCAGGAACTAACTACATTATATTCTACCAATAGCAATTTAGATAGGAGGGATTGAAATCTCTGGGTCACGGTTAAAATTCACACGAAGACTTTTAGGTGCAGAATAAGTGATAAGTGAATTAGTGGCAGGTATACGCAGTGGTCTGATCTTAATTATTCGACGCTGGTTGATGAATCTGATGAGGATGAAGATGAGGACGAGGTTGATGTCTTCTAGGATGAGATAGTTGATTTTCATGCCTTCGTCTCATATATCTTCCTAGCTGCAAGATCCAATGCACTTCGAGCAAATAGTGTTTCTATGACTTCCGTTTAGCTGTATATGTGTATATCAGGTAGCGCAAATAAAT
>JAQFYB010001445.1:0-32551 GCA_034694085.1 Pogonognathellus longicornis | reverse complement strand
TCTTTTTCAACCACGGCGGCTGCGGTTTCTTTTTCAACCACGGCGGCTGCGGTTTCTTTTTCAACCACGGCGGCTGCGGTTTCTTTTTCAACCACGGCGGCTGCTGTTTCTTTTTCAACCACGGCGGCTGCTGTTTCTTTTTCAACCACGGCGGCTACTTCTTTTTCAGCCTCGTCGGCGGCTACTGTTTCTCTTTCAGCTTCGCCGGCGGCTACTTCTTTTTCAGCCTCGTCGGCGGCTACTTCTTTTTCAGCCTCGTCGGCGGCTACTTCTTTTTCAGCCTCTTCGGCGGCTACTGTCTCTTTTTCAGCCTCGGCCATTGTTTCTTTTTCAGCCTCAGCTACTGTTTCTTTTTCTGCTTCGACTACTGTTTCTTTTTCTGCCTCGGTTACTGTTTCTTTTTCTGCCTCGGCTACTGTTTCTTTTTCTGCCTCGGTTACTGTTTCTTTTTCTGCCTCGGCTACTGTTTCTTTTTCTGCTTCGGCTACAGTTTCTTTTTCAGCCACGGCTACAGTTTCTTTTTCAGCCACGGCTACAGTTTCTTTTTCAGCCTCGTCGGCGGCTACGGTTTCTTTTTCAGCCTCGTCGGCGGCTACGGTTTCTTTTTCAGCCTCGTCGGCAGCTACTGTTTCTTTTTCAGCTTCGGCTACTGTTTCTTTTTCAGCCTCGGCTACTGTTTCTTTTTCAGCCTCGGCTACTGTTTCTTTTTCAGCCTCTCCGGCTACTGTTACCGTTTCAGCGTCTTCTTTGCCTGAAATTTCTTCGGTAGCTTCTTTTTCATCTTTAACCTCTGCAGCTTCTTTCTCAACTTTCTCCTCTGCAGATTCTTTTTCAACTTCCTCCTCTGCAGCTTCTTTCTCAACTTTCTCCTCTGCAGACTCTTTTTCAACTTTCTCCTCTGCAGATTCTTTTTCAGTTTTCTCAACTGCAGCTAACTTTTCTGATACCTTAGTTGATACAATTTCTTTTTCAGTTACTTCAGCTGCTACAGCATCTTTTTCAGCCTCCTCAGCTGGCACAATTTCGTTTTCAATCGCCTCATCTAAAGCGTCTTTTTCAGCTTTCTCTGCAGGAACTTGATCTTTCTCCACTGAAGCTTCTATTTCAATTTCTTCGCCCGCTGACTCCTTTTCAGCAACAGCTTCTTTAACTGCTTCATCAGTTTCTTCTTTTGATGTCTCAATTTTTGAGGATTCTTCGGCAATGATTTCAGCAGATGTTTCTGCATCTTTTGCTGCAGTTTCTTCTTTTTCTATGACCTCTGTTGTAACTTCTTTTTCAGCTACTTTCGCTGGAGTTTCTTTTTCAGTTACCTCCGCTGGAGTTTCTTTTTCAGTTACCTCCGCTGGAGTTTCTTTTTCAGTCACCTCCTCTGGAGTTTCTTTTTCAGTTACCTCCGCTGGAGTTTCTTTTTCAGTTACCTCCGCTGGAGTTTCTTTTTCAGCTACCTCCGCT
The DNA here is from genome assembly GCA_034694085.1 of Pogonognathellus longicornis. Taxonomy (NCBI): domain Eukaryota; kingdom Metazoa; phylum Arthropoda; class Collembola; order Entomobryomorpha; family Tomoceridae; genus Pogonognathellus; species Pogonognathellus longicornis. The sequence continues at coordinate 31,096 of JAQFYB010001445.1, read as the reverse complement.
GTAGCTTCTTTTTCAGTAACCTCCTCGGGAGTTTCTTTTTGTGTAACCTCCACTGGAATTTCTTTTTCAACAACCTCCGCTGGAGTTTCTTTTTCTACAACCTCCGCTGGAGTTTCTTTTTCTACAACCTCCGCTGGAGTTTCTTTTTCATCAACTTCCGCTGTAGCTTCTTTTTCTGTAACCTTCTCGGGAGTTTCTTTTTGTGTAACCTCCACTGGAATTTCTTTTTCTGTAACCTCCGCTGGAATTTCTTTTTCTGTAACCTCCGCTGGAATTTCTTTTTCAGTAATATCTACTGTGGTTTCGATTTCGTCAGCAGTAGTTTCTTTTTCAGTTTCTTTAGCTGGAGTTTCTTTTTCTGAAACCTTTGCGGCTGGAGTTTCTTTTTCTGAAACCTTTGCGGCTGGAGTTTCTTTTTCTGACTCCTCTGCAGCTGGAGCCTCTTTATCGGCTTCCTCTGCAGCTTCTTTATCGTCTTCCACTGCAGCTGTAGCCTCTTTATCGGCTTCCTCTGCTTGAATTTCTGGTTCAATTTCTTTAGCAGAAGCTTCTTTTTCGATTTCTCCAGCTGGAATTTGTGTTTCACTTTCATCAGTAGGAGCTTCTTTGTCAGCTTTCTCATCTGGAACTTCTTTTTCAGTTTCTTTTTCACTGACTACAGCTTTTTCGGACGCCACTTCTTCAGCTGCTGTTTCATCTTTTCCAATTTCTTCGGAAATCTCAGCCGTCTCCTTTTCACTTTCTTTTTCTTCCACAGCACTCTTAACCTCATCGGATACTTTTGCATCCTCTTTAGGGGCAGTTTCATCTTCAGCTGCCTCTTTAGTTTCAGGGGTTTCTGCTGATACCTTTGTTTCTGCCTGTGATTCTTGAATATCAACTGATTCTTTTTCTACTACCTCAGTAGTCTCATCTTTCACCTTTTCGTCTTTTTCATCAGAAATGATTTCATCTTCTAGCGCAGCCAGAATATCATCTTTGGTTTCATCAACATCCTTTGCATCATCAACTTTCTGTTCAGTTACTGCCTCCTCGACCACCACTGCAGCTAACTTTTGTGAAGGAGCAAGTGTAGTAGTAGTTGTGTCTGTAGCCTTGATAATACTTTCCAAAGTTTTGCCCACACTTTGAGAAAGGAGTGATTCAAGAACGGGTGAAACAGCAGCATCAATTTTTTCGACTGTTCCTGGCCGAACGGCGGGAGCCTTGGAGATAATTTCATCCGAAGTTTCTTTCGTTTCTTCTACTACAACTACAGCAATAGGAGTCTTTTCGTCTTTTGTTTCTGCCACCTCCTCCTCCTCAACTTCAAGCTCTACTTGAGATTCAGCTTTTTCTGCTTCATGGACTATTAGCTCTTTAGTAGGACTTTCTTTCTCTTTCTCATCATCTCCTTCTTTCTCCGACTCTTTCTCTACCACCTTCTCTTTACTCTCACTAGTTTTAATGTTCAATTCATCAGAAATATTTTCTCCCGGCTTGGCCTCGGGACTTGCAGAAGGAATATCTGTAGTTAGTTCACTGGCCAATTGCAAAACTTCTTTTTGCTGCAGTAATGCTTTTTCTAAGTCAGTAGGTAGTGGGCCTGGGCAAACGCCTGGCAAGGGTGAGCGTGCAATTCCAATTGCATCTACTCCATGGTCTTCCTCCGAGTATTCTTCCTCTTCCTGAACAAATTCATCAGTTTCATATGTTCCTGGCTCAACTTCTTCGTGCATAGGTAAATCTGCCACTTCATCCGGAGTGCGAATTACTTCTCGAGACTCTCTCGGTATTTTTGACGGAATGGCTGAAGGAGTTTGAATTGGCCGTGAGGATTCTTCCGTTTTGCCTCCTTTCACACTAATGTCTTTGTCTTCCTTGACGAGTTCAGTTTCTGGTTGCAACACTTGATCTTTTTCTTCTTCATCTTTTTCTCCGCCTTCAATTTCGCCCTTTTCTTCCTCGACCTGAATGTCAATGATTTCTTTTGTTGTCTCTTTGACAAGTTTCTCCCCGCCAATTTCTGGTGACTGCGGGGTGGCGTGCTCAATTTCTTTTGTGTCGATATCTTTGTCATCTTCTTGAGATTTTGCTTTTTGTGCCTCTGCTTCAATTTGAGGAGGAGTAGCAGCAGCAAGTGACAAGGCACGTTGCTTTTGCTCTTGTTCAATATTTTCTTTGTCGTCTTCTGCATCCAAAGTTTGTGGAATGGATTCGTCTATTTCCACAACTTCAGGTATACCTTCTTCAGCTGTTTGTTTGTCAGCTAGGACAGAATGTTGAATTGGCTCTGGTTCTGGAGTAACTTCATGAGAAATATCCCTTTTGCTGCGAACTAAGTCATATTCGTCTTTGGATATAAATCCAGTCTCGCTTGTTCCACTCGCACTGCGAATTACTTCTGGAGGTGCCAAAGGTTTTTCCTCGGCCAAGTATTTAGAGGTATCAGCCAGTTGAGCTACGAGACCTTCATCTTCCTCTTTCTGAGAAGATTTCGAATCCCTACGGCTTTCTTTCAATTCCTTTTCTTGCGAAGGAGTTACACTTTCAGCATCTGCCTTCTCATCTTCAGCCTCATCTTTAACATCAGGAGTTTTAGCCTTCTTTTCCTTCTCTTCCTCCTCCTGTTCAATTTCGACTGCCTTTAATTTAGTCACATCAGTCGTTCTCTCATCGATTTGTTGTAGCTCGGAAGGCATTTCCAAGCCTGAAGCTATTACATCCTCAAGCTTCTCGTCCAACTCTTCAATTTGCAATTCATCTGTTGGTTGATCGTCATCGATCAGTTTAGACTCTGAGCCGAACTGAGATTCCCTTGAGGTTTCTGTGTCCGCTAAATCTCCCCCGACGGAGTCTGCCTTCTCCAAGTTTATTGCGGAGGCTAAATAACTTTCGTCGATTACATCGCCTTTGTCCACTCCCGGCTCTTCCTCCACTTCCACTTCATCAATGTCTTTTTGATAGTCTTCTCCGTGTTTCTCCTCACCCATGACACTTGCAGCACTTAATCGCCGCTCACCTTCTCCAGACTCGGACTCTCGCCGGGAACTGGTGTCTTGTTCATCAATTCCCGATTCTTGCTCGGTTTCCACATCTTTTGCATCATCGATTTCATCTTTTTCTGCCGACTCCTCGGTTTTGTCTTTTGTTGAGAGGATTTCCTCTTTTTGGGATATAATCTCAGGCTCAGAAGTTGCAGGAGCATCTTTTGCTTCTTCTTTATCTTCTTGTTGTTGTTGCTCCTGTGACTTATCGACAGGTGTTTCTTTCACATCGAGTTCTGCTTCTCCTGATATCTCTTCTTGTTTTTCTATAACCTTAGGCACTTTCGATTCCTCTTCTTGTGGCTCAGACTGTTTGTCTCTCGTTTCGCTAGTAATGTCAGTATCAGTTGTAACAGCAACAGTTTCACTTTCAACTATTTGCTCTGTGGTAGCAAGGGGCTCCTCGGGTTGCTCTAACTCTTTAGCAATAGCTTCCTCAATGGCTTCTTCCTTTTCTTCTACCGCTGCTTTTTCGCTTGGCTTACTTTCTTTCTGCGTCACAGATTCTTTGATTATTTCTTCTTCAACTGCGATTTCTTCATCCGCAACGCTTTCTTGGACTGTGGGCGTTACTTCCACGGCTTTTTCACCTTCCTGTTGCTCTTCGCTAACACCTGTGTCTTTTTCGCTGATTGCAATTGCTGTTTCATCTTCGTCACCCTCTGCCCCTGTTACAGTTTCAGGTTTTTCTGGGCTTTCTTTTGATTCTTGTGATTCAACTTGGGTTTCTTGTGTAGCTATGATTTCAGATTCGACTGCAGTTTCGTCAATAGCTTTAGTTTCGTCTTTCGACACTTTTTCTGGCTGGATTTCCTCATCAGCAATGATTTCGGATTCTAAATCCGCAACGTCATCGACCGGTTTGGATTCATCATCCTTTGAATCTTTTGATTCTGGCTGGACTTCCTGTTTAGTTACAGTTTCAGTTGTGATTGTTTCTTCTACAATCTCTTTTGATTCGTCTTCTGCCTCCTGTTCGGCAGTTTCAACTTGTTTAGTGTCTTTATCTTTGGTAATTGTCTCAATTTCGGTTTCTGTTGTCTCTGTTGTGGTAGGTTGTTCTTTTGCAGCAGTAGATAATTCTGCTGCAGTAGTTTCTTCGACTGCTGCGACTTCCTTTGTCTCAGCTTTGTCTTCTTGTGTTTCTACTTCAATAGTTTCTTTACTTTCCGCTTTAGTAATAGCTTTAGTATCAATTTGGACAGTGTCTTTCTCGTCAATTTGCTCCTCGGCTTCTACTTCCGCTTTTTCGTCTTTTGCCGCATCCTCCACGGCTGCTTGGATTTCATCACCAGCCTCTTTCTCTTCTTGTTCCCCTTCGTCTTTAACAATTTCTTTATCGGTTTCAGCAGGAGTGGTTTGTTTCTCTTCCTCCTCCGCTTTAGTTTCCTCAATTTCAGTTTCGATTTGGTCTTCAATCTCTTTTTCACTCGGAGCTACAGCCTCCGTTTCAGCGGTAATAGTTTCTTTAATGATTTTTTCTTTAACTTCTTCAGGCTGAGCGTCATCTTTCTCCTCTGCCTGTTCCTCCTCCTCTGCCGCATCACCCTTGGCAGCTTTCTCAATTGATTTCGCAATATCTTCAATAATTTCCGCTTTTTGTTCATCCAAGAGTTGTTTAGTCTCAGTTTCATCATCTTTTTCCTCATCAACCTCTTTTTCTTTGATATCCTCAATTAATTTTTCTTCTTTCTGATCCTCCTCCTCTTCGTCAACTTTGCGAATTCCCCCATACTCCAAAATATCTTGAGCAACCTCAACAGTCAATTCAATATCTAGCTCTGTACCTGCAGACTCATCCTTTTCAACGATTAAATATTCATCTTCCTCGTCCTCCTCTGCGTCCGCAGCTGTCGTTTCCCCGTCAACACTCTCTCCAATAGCCTCTATATCTGTAATGGTATGAGTCTCTGAGGGCATTTCGTATTGATCCTTAGAGACAGACACGGCAGTAATAACATCTTCAGAAATCGTCGCCCTCTCATCTCCGTCAGCATCCCCGTCCTCATCATTTTCATTTGCAGAGACGTGATCCAAAGAGCTCAATTCGGAACTGCACTCTGTTGCTGTGGCACTCAATGCAATTCCATTTTGTGCCACAACTTGATCTTCCTCTTGTTCAGTCTCCGCCCCAGCTTCAGACTTTCCATCAGCATCTGAAGGTGCGGCAGACACTTCAGTCTCCTCAGGGGCTTCCTTACTTCCGTTCGTTGCAGCGTGAACTGCGGCTTCATCTGTTTCCTCTTTGAATGCTCTTTCAGATGCAGCTACTGCGGCGGCTGTGGCTGCCACGGCCGCGGCAGTCACTGTTGTTGCTGCTACTGCACTGGCTGCTCCAATTTTCGGTCTTCGTACAGGAGCTGGTTCGGAACCTTTTTTGGCAGCGGCTGCCGCTGTGGTGGCTGCTGATGGACGAGGGATTGTGCTTTTAACTGTGCTTGAAGCTTTGGCTTTTTGTCTTGCTTCAGCCACGCTGCTTTTATGTTTGGACGTGTCTGAGGAACTTGTGGTGGTCGTGGATGCGGATTTTGCCAAACTGGATGTCTTATGACTGGCTGTTTTGTGCTCAATAACCTTTCGGTTGTTTGCTTCTTTTGCTGATTTCGGAGGAGTTGGCGGTGGGGAGGCGGAGACCATTGAGGCGGCTGTTTTTCCCACGGCAGTTTTAGATATACCATATTTGCTGCTGACAGTTTTTCCAGCTAATGTCCCATCGGCTCCTATTTTCTTGATGGGGGAGGCAGTGCTGGTTTTCTTGATGCTTTCTTGTGTTGCTGTCCTTGCGCTGGTTGTTTTAGCAGTTGCTGTTGTTGCTGATGATGACTTAGAGGAAGAAGTGACTTTTGTGCTGCTCGCAGTCTTGGAAACAAGTCCAGCGGGAGCTGAAGAATCGATTCGGGATGAAATTCTCGAGGAGGATTTCAATTTTGGTGTTTCAGAGGCCAATTTGTTGTCGGCTGACTTGGTGATGTATTTATCGGATTTTCTTTCTTTTAAAGGCTTTTCTTTAGTGGTCTCGGTAGTCTCGGCAGCTGTGATTGTTGTTGAAGAGTCGCTGCGGGTGGATGAAGAGACTTTGGAAGAGACACGGCCATAAGAAGATTTGGGAATGCCTGTTGAAGACGTCGTCTTGTGAACTGATGGCGGGCGGGTGGAAGTCGTCGAAGTGCTGAGTGAGCCTTGAGCAGCACCCGATACTCCGTCGGTGGAGGAAATAGTTGATGTTTGTGTATTGTAGTAATGAGATTTAGACGTGAGTTGATTTCTCGCTTCAGAAACTATTCGTTCGGATTTGACTTTACTTTTATGGGAAGCTGCAATAGTTTTAGCGGTGCAGATGGGATATCGCAGAAATTCTAAATGTCTGAGTTTTCCTAATGCTTCGAAGATTTTCTGTTGCGGAGTGGAGCCTGGGAAAAGTATTCGAGTGATAGGGTCGCGAGGATTATCTGGCTGCCAAACAACAAGGGCACATATGGAGACCAAATTAAGAACGGGGTAATTGAGCTCCTTCCCCTCTACTTTCATGGACATTCGGGCTGACACGAAGGACTTACAGTCTGTATTCCATTTGGACAAGAATTCTTTCACCTCTCGGGAATCCTTAGCGGGATTCAAAACATACAAGTCGAGTTTACCATGTCCTACTTTATGGTACAGGTTTATAGGTTCAATGACGTTTTCTCGGAAACAGGGATGAGGTTTTAAATTGATATTTCGAAGGTTTTCGACCATTCTGGAACCTGTGTCTGTTAGACTTACAAGGAGGTCGGGGTTGTCCTCCTTTTCACCTTTTTCACCTTCCGGGTTTTTTCTCTCCATCACATTCCCGAAAAAGTGTCCTATTTGTGGATAGACTTGATTCATTCTTTTTCTATCTAGCACCGCGTCCAGGCCCCCGACACTGTTATTATTTACTCGTGTCAAGAGCACTGCATCGAGTCTGTCTAAATGGCGAGTAAAATCCCAGAAACAGGATCTGCGGGAAAAGCCGCCGTCGATGAGCATATTGAAACCGTTGATTCCAAACAGAGCTGCATCCCCTTGGCCTCCCGGAAAAACGTAAAGTGTCGGGTGGCTGAAACGAATGTTGCCAACTATATCGGAAGGCTCCAGAATCTCTTTGAGAGGGGCTGGCGTCAACATTTTCGTCATGTAGTCGACAAAGGAAATAATGCCCGAGGAATGGCCTACGAGTTTGTCCGGAGGGTTCATCCGAACTTGGCACAATTTACTGAACGACTCCTTCCGAAGACGCTCTTCAGTCCAACCGTTCTCAGTCGCACAATGCATAGACACGCTAATATCACCTTTGTATGCTGATAAGATCCGTGAGACTTCTGGCTCTGCCCATAATTCGATGAAGTCCGTGAACGAAAAGGTCCCATCCTGAATATCACACAATCAACATCTCCCTCATTGAATCATCAACTACAACTATATCATCATTTCCAACCCATTCAACATTATCCTCTCACTCATATCATCACCGTTAAAAATCATCAGTACAATCCATATGGTAGCAAAATGTAATTTTTGTAACTGTATTGAATATACCCTTTACATGATCCCTATTTCTGCAGAACAGATACCTACTTTAGTGAAATGCTACTGAATATTCTAACAAAATATGACATGGCGATAGTTGTTGTAATTTTCAAAAAAGATTAAGTTAATGAAACGAATTCCCTGAAATATTTAGCTAACAACCATCTACAAACAATTGAATTGCTAAAAGTGAATTTCTATCAAAATTAGTTAAATAGCAATGTAATCTGCACTGACTACACTGGAGCTGGTATAAAGATTTCCGCTATATGCAATTTTCGCCTGAATTGCAACTTCACAAGTATACTTTCATCCACTTGATTTTAGATCATACGTATAGTATCAAAAATGACATAAAAGTTGAAGTGCATATCATTGCCTTGCTCAGAATGCGAAATAGTCTGAAATCCTAAGTAGGATGTTTAAATGTTGGAACAAGGCGGCCATCATGCCGTGTAAGTTGATGATGTATTGTAAATGCATGCAAGTTTTGAAACATTTTCGTCTATTACTCTACTTGCTGCACCTTCCTTTATTTTAGTTATTTTTCCCTCCATACTACTTTCTGCACAACATAATGGATATGTCAAAGTCATTTATTACAGAGTAACCTTTTTCTCTTGTTCTTGTTCTTATACATAATAGGTAGCCATGTTCTTGCACACTACACGGAGTAGAGTACAATGGTCTGACAGCCGTTTCCCTTCCACGGACAACCTTTAAAAGATGCTACTTCTAATGCTAAGTATGTGGGGGAGTGCTGAGTACTCCTTGTATATAACAACGTAGCAGCAATATATCTTTTCCTTAGTCGCTCTAAAAGAAAGCTACCTTTTGCTTTTGCTTAAGCAGTGTAGGAAAAGTGTATAAAGACTTTAAAACGTTTCGTTCTACATACATATACCTACATACAATCAAGGGATGAAAGTATCCTTATGTCTGTGCAATATTTTATACCAGCCATAAAAAGACAAAATATGTCTCTTTGGTGTCTGCCCGAGCTCATTATGGAGAATTTATCGGGTGCAAAGCTCAAAATATAAATGTCGACCCCTCAAAAATTACATGGGTCTCTCTGAGAAAAAGAAAAATTAATGACCCATTGCTATAAACCTTTTTATATTCACTGTTTTCCCTTCTTCTTCCCTTCAACCCCACTTTTAGTATCCTGACACAATAATATAATGGGCAAAGGCACAGACAGGTAATCTGTTTTGATGACGTGAAAAACTGAAAAACGTGATTTCTATAATTTTATTGGACTTAGCCAGGAGGTTTATCGGTTTATTATGTATGCCTCTTATCTTGGACTCTCCACTGCCTAAGTTACTACTAAAGTACCAGGCATGTAGTGTGTAGGTAGATTTCAGAAAAAAACAAGTTTGTAAATGACAGGATGAATAATGAGTCTGACTGCTTGGATAGAAATACTATAGTTAGATAAAAATAAATGCACATTTTTTGTTTACCTGTAAAATCCATGAGCCACTGCCTTGGAAAGTGTATCCTGCATGGATAATGTGTCTGTGTCGTGTGAAGCTGGCGAGCAAATTCTTGATGCATTGGAGCAGTGTGTTGACTTGTGAGTGAATCAACACTTCTACCACCAAATTCTCGGACGCCCACTGCACCAACTTTTCTCCTGGAATACAAAACATTACATACATACAGGCAAAGGCATACAAAATGCGTGTAATTTCATTTAATATTTCATCTAACACTAGCTTTTTCTAGATTTACCTAGTACATACATATTTGCTATATTCATAAATACAATACAATACATACATAGTTTGGGTTAGTGTTTTAAAGATTTATAACTGTTGCAAGCGAAGAGTGTGGAAGGTAAGTTCTCTAACAAACCCCATTCATATTCCGAAGAGCAATTGAAAGAAAAACAAACTCAGGCACGAACAGTTGTTGTCGATGAAAATTTTCTTTTCCAACTATTGGTATAAAGCAAAACTTGTAAATCCTTATTTCTGTATTGTTGGAGGAAAGTAGAAGTGTTTAGTTTTCAGTGTTTGGTATACAATAGCTGTTTGTGTGAACAAGTGAAGAAAGTGTTGACTCAAATCACAGCAGCTCTAAAATACTTTTTCGGATAGCAGTTGTAATAAAGAGGATGGTGGTAGCGCATGGTGGTGTGGTAGTCCTGGTTTGTCCTAGATAACTTTACTTTAATTTCATGTGGTGAAAGCTGGAGGCTTTCCCCGCAAATCCTCAAATCGCAAAAGAGAAATAACTGCAATAAGTAGAGAGAGGTGTCTGTCCGGATATTTGAAATGCAATGTACTAACACACTCTTCACACTAATCTTTTACAATACAAACTGTTCTTGCTTCGCTTATCCAACGATAAACACACTTACAAGTGTGTCGCTACTTTTTAGTACTTCATAAACAGTTTACTGATGCATACACTGATGACCAGTGTATTGCATAAGGTAGCTACGTAATTGCATTCTCCGTAGATTTGATTCCTGTGTACCATTTATGTTGCTTCCCACAGAATGAATTCACCACTTCCACTCCCTAACACTGTGTATTCGACTTAAGATTAACATTTATAGTGACAGCTTTTTAATCTGTTAAACATTTGAAACAGAATTTAATATTTAGGTGAAAAATGTTACAGTAATGTTTAATTGAGTAAAATTATCATTTTCTCATCATTCAAAATACAGAATTATGTCTGGGCAAAAGTTGTTTAGTACATTTAGTGTTCGAAAATTTTGAAAAATAAAATTTTGCAGTACAATTTGTCAAAATATGGCTGCTTATTCTTGCATTATAAATGAGTAGTTACACACATGGTTTTGAAGTGAAATGAGTGAGAAGGGGTAAACTGTACACAGGTAAATAATGAACGGTGATGCTTTCTCTTTTGTTAAACTATGTTTGTTATTTCTCGTATGTGTTGATTTCTTAAGAAGAAGAGTTTGTGAAGTGTTTGTGTGAGTGGTAGTGACTAGGTAGTGAGTTTATGGTTACTTTTCAATTCTCTTATGTATACCTATATACTTACTATATTTTACCTAAGTACTGACTACTTTCTAAGAGAGTAAGTTACTCATCTTGTTCATAGTTTTGCTCTCCTGGCTTTATTGTTGTATGTATGCGTAGTGTTTCCGTTCCGATGGCTCTTGCATGGCTAAATCAAGTTTATTATGCAAAACATTCTTCTATCTCCACTCCAAACCCAACTTGACTCAACTGAACTTAATATTACTACATACTACATAGCTTTTAGTTCTTCTGTGAAAAGTAAACTTTCAATTGCTTTTCCTTTTCTTCTACATGTAAAGTACAAAGTTTGCAGATAAAGGCAATACTTTAAATAATACACAACTCGTGATACTACAGGGACTAAACGAAGCTCAAGAAGAACAAGTTCAACTGGAATTTATTTCTAGTTATTTCAACTATTTCTTCACGCTACAACAGTTATGCCATGCTGCAAAATTCTGAAATTAATACATTGCAATGCAAACCCAGTTGAATCATATTAATTGCCAACTATTTCATTTCTCTATTGGTTTATATGCTAAATAATGCTAATCATGACGTGATAAAATATTTAACCAGACATTCTTTACGCTTTTAAAATACCCATTTAACTATATAGAGCTGAAGAATTGTCTTTTCAGCCTGAGCTCAAGTTCTATCCCAGGAAAGGTATATTGGACGGAATGCAATGAAATTCAGTCGGTTTACGTTGAATAGGGTTTTGTTTCCTATAAAAATATTTATGATGCCATGCCAGGATAGCACTTCTACAGTATGGCACACACTCATACAAACACATACCCAAGGTATTTTTACCAAGAAAAGGCCAGAACTCGTAAACGTAGTAAATAGGCAAGTAATAAAATTTATTGGTCACTCAGCTGTCCAATAAGGTACACTTCCATGTCCTCTAGTGAAATGTAGGTAGCCTTTGACTGAAAGCAATATAGCTACTAAACTCAAATGACAAATCTACTCAATTTTCACCGAATTCAATTCGATTCCAATTCAATTCAACAGAAATAGCACTACAGAAGTAGAAAAGCAATAGAAAATGTATAGGATAGTTTCGTCTTGTTTGGTCTTATGACTTCTCGGGCTTTTCTCCAACATATAGTGCATTGCATTAAGCTGTGAATGCGATGTAGTGTATAACAGTACAGTACAGTGCTTTACTCTGCTGTTGTGAGTTCTGACCTAACCTTATTTCAACTTGGTAGTGCTTACATGCACATCAGTATTTTTCTTTCATTCAAAATGCATTTTGCAGGGCTTGGTTTTGGTACATGACATTTCTCACATTGCACATACACACAAGCCACTGAACATTCGCTGAATGACCCCCTTTCTTTGAGCCACTTGAAAATTCCCAGAATGAAAAATTTTCATTTCAAATTCCTTATCTTCATCTCAAGCATTCGTTTGCCTCGATGGATGTAAATGTCTGTCCTTCTCCGCCTCATGACAAGTCCTTCATCATGCAACCAAATGTAACTTTTATAGAGATGTCTGTCTTAAATGAATCCTTTCCGAGAAATATATATCCTCGTGTATATTTTCATCGGGATAGTATTTTAATTCCTTTCATATTTCAATGTTCCTCTAGTGGTTCCGCCGCTAGCTTTCTCATGCAAGATACAATATCTTAAATATAAACTACTGCACTGTATATGGAAATTTTTGAAGTATTCCGGACAGCATTCTATACTAGGTATATCGTTTGCATATGTAAGTGAAACGGTATTTTATGCAGCAAGAGCTGTTCTTTAGAGATTTTAACTTTAAATAACTTTTCTTTGTGTGCAATATTAGATGTAATAACTATGGAGTAACATATCATACATGTTAACTCCTGGAGATATTATAACTTGTGTTTATATTTGTTAAGGGAAAATAGAGCAGTCTCTTGTCTCACAACAGTCTGCCCCTGCCCTGCAAGAAGAAAGAATCTATGGACCAACGACCTGAGTTGGTTGCAGACGGAGACACTACTGTTGAAGTCAAAGTGAAGTGTAATAGTCAACTAGAGGAAATTTGGCTATACATGTAGTAGGTGCACTTTCTGATATCATGATCTCTGTTTAACCTCTTTTGATTTAAGCCTGGCGGGATGTTCTGTATAGATCGTCTAGTCTTTCCTCTGAATAGCCCTACAGTACTAACGGAATTTGGAGAGTTGCATGGCATCTCTAACAAATCCTGCAATCTGCAGCAGCCATATATCGACTAGCTGTAATAAAGTATCTGCCCTACTTCTATTATGCTCTTACTACACAAACTCCGGCTACTTGGACTACAACCACTGCGGCTTGCTTTGTGTTGTGATGTAAAGTTCCTTTTCCTCAAGTGCATTTTTGAAAGCATTAGTTACTTCAGAAGCTCATCTAGTGTACAGCTCGCATATGCACAGCGGAGACTACGGAGACCACTGTGGATGTGAACTGAAAGAAAGTCGAGTGAATTCTGGAGGAAGAAAGACATACATTGATATTACTTAGTTGACTTCTCCTTTAACTTTTTTAGTGTGCTGTTGGGGCTCTTCGCTGTACAGCGAGTCACCGCCACGACTTCGACCTTGCCAACTCTTTTTCTACGGACTCTCTCCTTCTCTCTCTCTTCAACTATGGCTTTTCTTTGTCCGCCCATACTCATACACTTCTCAAGTTTCACTACCCAAAGCTCCCATATACAAATTCCCATACTACTCTATAAAACTGAAGCCAGCGACATAAACGACATTTACATCCTTCCTAGTCTAACTATTACAAGTACAGCATCGGAAAACAACTTTAACTTTAGTGGGGTATAAGTATCGGTAGTATTTCTATTAGATCTGTCCAGGGTGAAAAATAATCATTGCTTCCCTTATTGGTGCCTAGGACAATACAAAATGCCAACGTTTAACCCGGTATACAGATTGTAAAGAACGTTTTGGTGCATCTATTGAACTTATAGCTTATAGAGGGTAAAAATATTGTGCTAAAAATGTAATCTCACAATGTAAACATGTACAAAAATTTGACTTTCACTGATTTTGATGAAATTTTGTAGAATGTTGTATATTCTGTAAAGTTGCTTTTCTAGGAAACAGTACAAATTTTTTTATTCTATTTGTAGTTCGTTAAAAGTACAATAAGATTCTCTACATAAGATACTGTGGTCCACTCAAAAATATTTTTCTAAATATAGCTTTCTATTTCCCGAGCGGAGCGAGGGCGATTATATCTGGTTTTAGAGATTTTATAGTGGATCATATTGTTGGTATATAATATAATTTGAATGCAGTGGTTAGCTACAATCGACGCGATGTTTTTGCGTTGGGTGTGTTCATGGAAAGACATTAGGGTTAAATGTTAAATCTAAGGGGAGTTGGGAATAAAATTGCAAGCATCACTGATGAAATCATCCCTGCATGCCCTGACTCAAATCAAAAGTTTCTCTGGGATGATTCCAATTATGTCTTCTAACAATTTTCATTAGCATCGTCTGTATGCATGAATTCACTGTCTAGATATTAAGTAGGAAGGCTGAAAACATGTACGCGTACTTTACTAAAAGTTGTAGTAAGTAACTGTGGATTATATTATTGTTATAATTATATTGCACTCCTCGTCATGTAGTAACTATATACCTAAAAGTATATGTGGTATAAAAAATTAAAGTTTGCGGGAGATTATTTTAATGTTTTCAGGAATGTATGCTAAGTACTGTAAGTAATCGTATAAATAAGACTTTGCAGTGGCAGTTAAGGGATCGCTTTAACTTTCTATTTAGATTAATATTTCCAAGAGGGAATAAAATTGTATTATTGCTCTAGAATATTTTCGTCCACTTACATGTACGTTGTATGGGGTATTAGTACAATAGGTTCAAATATTAAGGTATGTGTGTATATAAAAGGTAATAAAGCAGACGACAGATCATTTCATTATTTCGGCAAAAGTCAAAGTTCAACAGACATATCGATCGAAAACGTATTCAGCAAGGATAGCAGCAATGCTGCGGTGGATTCACTGCTTTGAAACTAATGTATAAATGTATTGTGCTACAACACAATACTATAGTCATGTAATGTAAACTGGGCCCTTACCACACTGCAACGTTAAAATTATTTTGGCATCTAGTTCATCTAGAATATATCGTATGGCCTAACTGAGTAATCAAATCATTCATAGGATTATTAGCCACCTAACGATATGCAAATATTACATAACTTCAATTAACTTGAGTACAAATCATATATGAATGAATCTAACATGGAAATGGATAATTGCAAAGAAAAACTAACAGAGCAAAAAAGTAGCGATTTTTTTTTTCATTTTAATTGAAGTTGTATTAAAGTTAGACCAGACTACAGTTACAGTATAAATAGATCCATCATTCGTGCTTAACAAATTAAAAATATATTGTAATTAACTGTCAATATTAAAGTGTATTAAATTCTTAACAAACTTACCGTTACGTGCTTCATCTCCTTCGGGTGCCGCATTGGCAAGATTCAGGAGCTCACAGCTTAGATCCACATGAGACGTATCCACATCCCATGATCGGAGTCCTAACAAAGAAAAACATTAAAATTAATATACGATATTTTTTATATACTATGCTCTAAAACACTTTTGGTGCAAGTGCAGTTTATCTGTAATATGTAAAACTCGTATGTGTAATGAAGTTTCCTATGTAGTGTGTAGGCGTTTTGTATGCATTACTGTATAGTATGTGTATGCATCTGTCCGAGAATTGAAGGCGAAAGTGTATTAAGGTGCTATGGTACGTATATGCATATTGTAGTGCAAATCTAGGCCAGGTAATAAATTACAATGGAAAATACATTGAGCGTTTCAGATCGAGAATACGGGATACGCCTGTTTTGAGCTATGACTTCCCCGGTCTTGTCTGATGTGGTTGGGAATGGAATTCCGGATTTCATTTGTAATCTCAGGGGGTAAGATTAATTTGATTAAGAATAGAATAAGAAATTATAGGTAAGTTTTGGTATAGAATGTATGATTTTGCACACGTATTATTTTGCACGTATATTATTTGCCATTGTATTTTGCGAAGTATTGCTATTGTAGTTTAAAAATCGACTGGTAATGAAACTGATACGAAATTCTTTAGTAGTAAAGAAAGGAGTGTCGTGTTATTTTATGTATGTGGGTAGATATAGTAATACCACTTTATTATAAATAAATATATAAACATAGGTACAAGAGGTGCCCATGTTTTATCTGCAATAAACATAAGAGTCCTTGACGCTAAAGGGAAATTGAATCCCCTTGAATACACAATTGGAAAACCGGAGACAAATTGGACATTTGACAGTTGAGAGTAATATATAGAACATTATAATAGAAAATTAGAAACCTAATGCGTACATTACTGTGCATTATGTGAGGAAAGAAAGGTAGGTCTCGTCAAAGGACGGAACTACACACACAAAACACGATCTGGTGATTGAAAGTGCTATAAATGCGTGCATGGTTAGGTATTTTGGTAACTGCACGATGACTCCTGCATTATATGCACAGTGCATTTCACCATGTTTTCTATTATGTTATGTGTATTGTGTGTAACTGAATGAATTTGAATGTAGGCTCGTTGTAGATTCTAACCAGAATGAAACTTTCTTCAATCGTATTTTGTATTATTCAGTACATGTGTAATACTGTAGTAGTAGTAAATGTAAACTTATGTATTGGTAATAGAATGTCATCGTATATTTGTAATAGTAAATTCTAGTCGTGTGTGTGTGGCCGTAGGGTAGCGTAGCGTACTGTGTGCTGTAGTATTTTATTGTAACAACATGGGTGGATACTTACACACGAATAGGAACATTACAGACAAATATTGTATGCAATAGAATTCTGGTAATGTACGAATGGAGCGTAATGTGTATTGTAATGCATTGCAATCCAAATCCTGGAAATACAAATAATGGAGGAGGGCTCATTCATTCAACTTTAGTGAGCATCTGGGAGTTTCGCTCTTCTCCCAGTGCACTCTTATATTTTACTCGTTGTAGTTGTACCATAATGTACCTACCTTCTACCTACATCTTTCTCTCCTATATTTATATATTTTATTCCCTGTACAGTTAAACGAACATAAGTATATCTCTTATCTTGTTCTTTTCGACCTCTTTTACCCGGCTCAGCTCCAGCCCTACAGTTCTCTACAGCTATAAAATCTATTTCATTGCATTCCATATTATAAGCGTTGTGTTTGTCCGTGTGTTCATGATATTATGATTATTATTAGCCTGACGTTATGACAGCGCTTTATACACTCATCCATGTGAACATGTCACAAACGCATTTCACGTCTTTATGACATTACACATTATACAGATTGACATTCTGCTGTAAGATAAAATAGAATAGTCGTAGTAGGCACCAAAAATCAAATATTTCTTATTTATAAAGTTGTACACAGTTTATAAAGTATTTCCTTAACCATTTTTATACCTACTCCATTTGTGCATACAGATGGATGATCCTTAGGGTGGGAATCTTAATAGAGACATTTACTTAGATCCATATTTTTGATATGTGTGTCATCTGTTTGTATTCATTCATAGTTATAGTTACTTCGTTTCCATTGACTGTGAAAGGAGTCAAAGAAAATGAAGTGAGTAAATAAACGTCAGTCATGTAGTAATTTTTATGTGTGAAGGAATCTGAAGAACTATTTGTGTTTGGTAAAAGAGCGGTGAAAGTAAAAGTAAAGACGTATATTTCACGGGTATTTTAGTCTGTGTTGTTAACAGATTAGCTCTCACATGTGAAGCCCATTATTTTCTACTTAGGTATACGATTTTATGCAGCCGTAAACTTAGCAAGTTGTTTAGCTCTTTCTCTCCGCATTTCTTTAACTCTCTTTCTCTGTCTCTGGCTTTGTCTCTTATTGTAATAGCGTTGTATACTGCCACTATAGCACTTGACTCTCAACAAAAGTCATGTTTCATTCTCCTTAGTAAATCCTTTCTCTCCCCGTTATTCACTTTATGGTCTTTTTGAGTCAATTTCATGACGAGTTTTAGTTGTATTGAAACCTGCACGAAGCATTTCTCCAGATGATGGAGAGACGATCTTAGGTATTTCCCAAGTTGCTACAAACTTTTATCTCGTTTCAGATCATAACATTTATTGATCTTCTAAAAGCTTCAAAGCTTGACACTCAAAGATGAAAGCTGCCGGCGCGTCCCCAAATATATAATATATCCTTCCCTCTGCATACTTATGTATACATTCACATTCTCCATAGTCAAGTCTTATCCTGTCAAAGATACTGGTCCTTCACTACAACTTCAACAAACACATTACCTATACAATACAATTTTCATACACTTTACAACACAATAAATGTATAGAAGCTTGTCCCTCAATGCTTTCAAGTCCTAAAAATATTGCTGTAATATTAAGCTATAACCATTTAAGAATTACTTTTTAGCAAAATATGCCAAAACATGTTTTTGCTACAACTATTTTTTATTTATACAATGTAATGTACAACACTTAGCCACATACAATACTACATACACATTTTACTGAAAGTATTTACTATAAGCATTCCTTACGAGTAATGCAATATAAAAAAATGCATTATGCATGAACACAAAAAGACAATATCTAAATTGAGTTGAGTCAAGTTTCTCGACTGACATCAGCTCGAGTTTTCCTTTCCCCATGACTTAGTTTGACGTAAATGTTTATGGGATAGTGGACTGAAAGTATTTGCATTGTTTATGAAAGTTTATATTCCAGTGTATACCTACTACATTATTGTCTCCTACTCCCAGAAATAACATACTAATAGCAATATTTCACTCCAAAGTCATTGCATACCCTACAAGGTGAACTTTCAGATACTTACTACAGATAGAAAGGTACCTACTACCTACCCGTTTCAAAAAGATCGATGCAAAGACAAATCCAAAATCAAATGTACCTATTGTTTAAAATCGCTTAGAGCAAACAACAAGTAGTGCTATGACTTACAAGTATGTACTAATAAACACTAATTTTAGTTACCAATATAAACTAGTTTACGTTCTATATACATAGTTTTGACCCAACTGATTAAACGCGTCAGTTGTAACAAGAAGATGTCTGGCAAATTGTACAGCGTCTGCGAATGTAGTTTAATTAGGTAGGTATTTACCACGTACCCAATACATTATCAGATTGAACGCGAGAAGTTTTGGTGGAGGCAAAATAGCGGAAGGCTAGACTCTTGCAGTTTGAAACATAGGATATAGCGTGTAATTCCCAATGCACTGACAAACAGCTCACAAGGGCTTAATTTACTTACAACAATATAAGTAAAAGTATGGCTCGCTTGTGAAAGTCTGTAGTGGGTCTCTAAGGAGTCTCAGATGGATATCTCATACTTATGTGTTCTGCTCTGTAACTCTCTCTCTCTATACATAAATACGTGATACGTAAAGTGCACAACTACTTGCTGAACTAATGTGGCGTTTGTGTATAAGTGTGCATAGTATATGCTTATCATATGCTAACAAATGCCTTTACTTTCGTTTAAACCCATAAGTACGTAATTTGCTGGTTAAAAAATAGCGAGCGAGTTGGAATCACACGATCTGGAGTACAGTTTACGTAAAATTATAAAAGAAGTAACAGTAACGAGAATAGACAGACATTGAGTTCGTTAGCAACAAGAGTACAGAATTCAGAATACCTTTCTAAGCCAATTTTAAGCCACACACATATGTCATGTGTGTCACATGCAGCCGCTCTATTACATTCAGTAGCAAAAGTAATGGAAACCTTTTCCAGGATTTTTCCTTTTGCACCACTATTGTTATTGTAAGTGTGGTTGGTTGGTGATGTGGATATGGTTGTGGTACAACTTACAAGAATAGAGCATAGAACACCTACTATGTAGTAATAATCATACAGATGGAGGTAAACACACATGAATGAAACAGAAATCCTATTTATCTCGGATTGTATGCATTAGAATCATTAATGCCGGTTGCTTGCCTGAAATATCGCCAATCTCCAGATATTATGCAAAACGTGTAAACATATAGTCTAAATGTATACTTTATAGCATCTGCACACACACTGAGCTTTATCGTAATCACATTTCAAATTTTGCATACATATAAGGAAAGCATTCGGTGAAGCGCTTAGCTTAGTCATACTTATGTAATACTTTAGTATCACCACCATACTGTATATACCTGTAGACTAGAGAAGTAATTTTGGTAGAAAAAGCATGTTAGTATTTATTAACTTATGTGTGTGCTTAAGAGTTAAGAACCACAAAACGAATAATGGATTTTTGTAAAAACTCTATTCAGACTGATTCAATTGCAGCATCTTGCCTTTGGTATTTTCTTTCATGAGTTCCTTCCGAAAAATATTATGATTGTAGGTAATTTAATATGCAAACCTGTAACAAGCTTTATAACTCACATGTATTCAAGTATATGTTATCACCAGGAAGTAGAGTTTAGAGTTTTGCTATGCGCATATGTGAGAAACTGCAAAATCAAGGAAATAGTATACCTACTTCTCTTTTCTAGACTTCGTATAATACAAGATTATATTCTTCTACATGGCAACTTTGTTTCCCGATTGCTGAATAAAGCTATGTACCTTTGTAGGTAATTCAACATATAGATGGAATCAAATTTCCTGCTGGGATCGATGAAAACTTTTGTTTGTTGTTAATGGATTCGCATCGTAACTAAATCTCAAACCAAAAGGTCTTTTCAACCTCAATAAGCATTTATTTTACGCTATAGATGCATTTAATTTTCTTAAAAGGATATTTTAATAAATATATATATTGTGAATCAAGCTGGAATACCCTTTTAGGAATTTCGTCTGAGCAATTAAATATTTATAGTATGATTTTGCAGATTATTCGAATAAAGCAGATGCAGTTCCAGTTTGATCAATTAGAGTAGACTACGGCTATTATAGACTTTCTGCGTACTTTAAATAAATACCTTACCTATACAAGAAATAAGATAATCTATAAATACTTTTCCATGTCACGTTTTATCTTGTCCTTCATCAACATGATTTTTAGTAAGTAAAGTAGGTACCTACGTAATGCATAATATGTATTTGTATGGGAACAAAACATGTATCGATTTTCGACGTCTGTCTGTATAGTGTAGTTTCACACGTAAAGAAATAATGTTATTATAACACTTTGAGTCCAATACAAATCAATAAAAATACAGGCAAAAGTATAAAAGAGGGCCACCAATTTACATGCAACGAAGGTATACATTATAGTACTTAGGTATATTGAGGTATAGTAAAATAGAAACTAGGCTTTTGCTTTCTTCAGCCTCAGACTCAAGGCAGACTGCATTTCATTGTATTCAGTAACACTAAATGAGGACATGCAAATAAACACGACTGACTGTTCTGCTTTATGCAGTCATGTACGAAACGGAACAATCCTAACTACAAAGGCAAACTTAAACAAGTTACAACAGCTACCACACGTCCCATCTACAACCATTTTCTTTGTGTCGAAAATTACTCTTTGAACACTGAATTGGACTACACACAATTATTTGTATTCAGTCTGATGTCAACTCCGTGCCAGTGTGAGTATAATAACCAAATATGGAAACTAGCAAACAAGGAAATGAAGACACTGACATTTGAGTTGTGTAAAGTAAAATTCATGTCAACGTTTCCTATTTGAAGTACACTACATTCCGATGTATTTTGATGATAAAATGAAAAGCAATTACAAAGATGTATTATTTCATCTGACGCAGTGTATGTGTTGTTTCGTTCATTCTTTGCATATATACTTATTTACTGTATATAAACGTTCCATATGTAACAGTAGTACAATGTACTCTAATATTGGTGTCAAATAAATATGTAGCAAAGTTATTTGTTGAAAGTATATTATATAGGTGTGTAGTTTAAAATATACCATTATGCAATCAGCATTATGTAAAATGAAGGCCGTATAGTACAAGTTGCAGCTTGGGTTGTAGCTGTACTAGTAATTGTAACTGGAATGTTGCAATAGGGCACAGAATATAACATTCGCTTAGGTAGAATGTAAAACAAAGACCTCGCCATGGCATGGAATGGTTTTAAATGTTAGATTTAGAGCAAAGACCTGTCCTGTATGTATGCACACATTTTCAAGAACTCATTAAGAGAGTCATTAAGTCCGCTGACTTATGCGGGTGGTCTCTCCGTTCATAGTAGTTAGTTCACTATCCATTTATTATGTACATAGAGTAAAATGGCAGAGACACAGCGAGACAGGGACGTCCTGACTCTTTGTTTCTCTTTAAATCCAGAAGGATGGCCTATCCTAAGACTGTTGCTCAATTATTAATAGTCTTCCCATTCCATTATTCGACAGATTATGACCACACAAAGAGCATTCGCCGTGTCTCTGTCCTACTCCTCCTAATGTAAAGAAGCGATAAATAAAATTATATTAAAATTAATATACATACACAAACATTTTAAATGTGTCTTTACACCCCATGAACATTTCTAAGCAAAGAACAGTATAAATTTCTGGAACAAAGTCTAGTTGTCACCAAAGATTATAGAAACGCTATCTTTGTATACACGGGGAATTTATGGTTATGCATTTCTGTGCACAGCAAAACACATTTTACTTATCGTTAGTTTTTGGAAGTAGAAACTGCTAATGGAATCCTAATTAACATCGGTAAAACTGCTAGCGTCCATTTGTCTCCATTGTGTTGCACATAGCATAACACACCCGTCATTGCTAAAGATTACTTCGACACTTTAATAGAGAAAAGTTGTAGCGTCCATACACGACCAAGAGACAAGTCGAGTGAGAGAAGCCAAGGCTAATTACTCAGCAGGAGTCAGTATCGATCAACTTAAATAGAGCTACTATAAACACATTATCATGTGTAGTACTCCTTTCCTTGCATTATATAAATACATGTTATACACATCTAAAGAACATAGAGAAATAGTGTCTCTTACCATAATAAATAGTAATATGGGCTTAGCAGTCTTGTCGTTACTTGTTTGGGTGTACTTAAGGAGTATTTGTAGCTTATGCTTAAAACTCTCATTCAGTTTATAGTTGGAACTGGAAGTAATAGAAGAGAACGAGTGCATATGGCGCACACAGAAGCGAACGTGTCTTGATAATGCGACTCCTACACATTACACATAGTACATACATGTCTGCTTATCTTCAATCCTTCGTCCTTCCCTATTTTGCCTTGCCTTGCATGGCTTGTCTTTGCCCCAGTTTCCGTAGAGAATAGAACGATTTGCATATATAGGAGCCGAGTATAGAGACAAAAGTTGTGTATATTTTCGTATCTGTTCTGTGCACGTAAATATTCAACTGAACACATTCACTTTCAACGGCACAGTCTCCGTTGAAAGTGCAAGCCGTAATTTCGTGAGTATTTCGCAATATAGTAGTAGACCGAAATCAGACAGAGACAGGAGGAAGACAAGGGATAGAGAGTGTGAATGCACGATAAGCTTACCTTGATAGCTGGAAACGGGTCGGAATGAAAGTAAATGTGCTGGTGAGAGAAAAGTGTGATAATTTGCACATGAATTAACGAATTCGTTATCTTTATGGTAGATTTTAATTAGTTTCGTGTGAAACAAGAGAGGAGGGAAAGGATTAAGACAATATTCTACTGGTTACTAGTACAACTCACTCGCACTTTACTCAGACATACTATCTATACAATAGTGGTAAAGTTGCATAATCAAAGCATACATTGTTAAATATGCATTTCAGCCTTTAAACAGTAGCACCAACCACCACTACGAATATTTACTGAAGCCGACAAACAGATAAATACATATTATAGGATAGTAATTTAAAACTCGCTGAATGAATTCTGCTCGAAAATTCAGTAGGCCCACATACATTTACAGATACAGTATAATATTACGTGTTTGTAGTAAAGTAAGTAATTATAGACCGTCAGAAAGACAGGCTGTCTATGCACTTTTCATTTTAGTTTTAGTAGTTTCCAGTCGGTACCTTTATGCAATTTGCAATGCGTAACCTAATACACAGCTTATAATTTTTGCTTGCCTTGAGACCGTAATTGTTTCAAGGCTCTTCAAAATGCTACTACCACTATGAATTAAGCCATCACTCTACTTACTTATGTATACTGTTTATAAGTTCTAACTAGGTAGTGATTATACCTAAAATGGTGTTATTATATTTTAATGGTATGTATGTAGACTGAGTTTGAAATGTTAAGTTTATTAATTCATGGCAGTTATGACGAAGATGATTATTAGTGTGGAATTATTCATGTCTCATGCATGTATTATTAATTGCATGCTCCCCAACAATAAATACACCACTATGAAGTGTAGACTCATCAAAATGCTTCGTTGCACTCTCACTCACTCGGTTCGTCAAAACCGACAGACACCTTTTCGTACTAATGTACTAAGTAGTTAAGTAGTAGGTATATAGGAAGGGGGAGAAATGTGTTGCATTTATATTTATATTCTGAGCCAAGTCTCATTAGTATTTAGAACGACATGTGATTGAGCAAGGGTCGAAATGATAAATAAATATTTAAACTGTCTAATTCACCTAACATGGGTTTCTTTCCCTTTCAATCAATTCAATATTCATTCAACGGTAAACGCGTGAGTTGAGTGAGCCCTGACAATTCTGCCAAAATCCTTACACAGAGAAAGAGAGATATAATCTTTACATGGAAATCCGAATGAATTACTAGGAATAAACTCAAACCGAAACTGCGCTGAAAACGTTTGGGTCAAATATTTACACAAAAACTAACTTCCACCCATTCAGATATCCTACTTCTGCATGAGCTACTATTCTACTACACAGTCCTTCTGTATAAGAATTAACGTTTAAACTTCCATCATAAGGTGTAGCAAACTTTAGCTGCATGAATAAACACACACGTTCACATTCGTGTAAAGTATACCAAGGTTACACATTAAGTAAATCCAAAAGGTTACTAAAATTATGAACATGATTGCTGAGGGCACTGTATTTGTTATAGGTACATATATAAGTTAAGACTTTTAAGTAGTACCTATGCCTAGACACTAAGGGTACATTGTTTAAAACAGTAGAAAAATAGTTTGGTATGCCTGCAGCTGCAAATTTCTTTTCCTAACACTTACATTAGAGGATTTAGTATTCTGACTCGTGAGAACAGTTTTATTTACACCGAATTGTGAATAAAGTTGAAAAGGTGTAAATAGAGTACCTAAAAGAGACAATGTGGTTTAGCTTGTATTACTATATAATACTAGCTAAACAGTTATACTGTCCTAGTGAAAGTAAAAAAGAAAATAGGGCAAAGTTTTTTTCCACTTATTTGTCAGCAATTTCGATCAGATTGAAGGGGGAATTTATATAGATTAGTGCGAAAACTTTTAGCAAATAATAGTAAAATGAAAAAAGGGGGTGAGATGAAGGAAATATTGTGCCTTCTTTCACAGCCTATGTAGTTTGAAGCACAATC
The DNA here is from genome assembly GCA_034694085.1 of Pogonognathellus longicornis. Classification (NCBI taxonomy): domain Eukaryota; kingdom Metazoa; phylum Arthropoda; class Collembola; order Entomobryomorpha; family Tomoceridae; genus Pogonognathellus; species Pogonognathellus longicornis. The sequence continues at coordinate 6,008 of JAQFYB010001445.1, read as the reverse complement.
ACGTCGACTCACTTCAGTGGTCTTGAAAGCAAAGAGAAAACTTTGGATTTTGTTCCAAATGGCTAACTTTGTATTTTCCAACTACGACCAACCTAACGAGTAAGTAACCAACGAAGAAAATGTTATGGTGAAAGCTGCTCTAGTTTAGAAATAGATTTTATTACGCAGTACTACCTACACATGAAAGATGTCTGAAATACTGCTATATACCCTCACTAAATCACTACTAATAATATAATGAGCTACAGTAGCACTTTCAAAGATCAGTACTGAACTACAACGCAAGACTTGCAAAATTAATAATACATACTTAAACACTTATAAAGTTCATGACTTCTATACAAGTACATGGATTCACCAAAGTGTACTTGTTATAAAATATGTACATTTACTCTTGTTAGTTACAAGAACTACATTATTAGTACCTATTCTATAAGGGTACTAATACCTGCTCTATACTAATAGTATCTTACCTACTACGTTGTTGTTTGTTTGAGTACGTAAGGATTATAAGATTCTACAGAATTCTTTAAGTCTTATATTAGCTAGTATGGATTCCTGAAGCAGAGTTGTTGTTCAGAGAGTTTGGTATGGAGTGTAATTAAAATATACAAAGTCAAACTTGGAATTTAGGCTGAAGAAGGAGATTGGAAGTCTTGGGCAACAAAAATCATTGTAGTCGCATGCTGAAACTCAATAATAGTAGCTGCACACGACTCCAATCATGTATTGTTAACCTACCTTCCCTTTTATTATTGCCTTTTTCATTTTCTTTCCAAACTTTTATACAGTATCATTTATGTATGTAAAAGTACTCCTAAGTAGATTCTACTGAGGCTGACATACTTTTTTGTTTTGATATCGTTTTGAGTTGCAAAGATAAAAAAGAAGGATCAAGTGCAATTAGAAACGTGGGAGAAACGAAGCTGGGAGCTGTAGAGTTGCATGGTTGTACAATAATGTAAGGTTGATATGTCAAATCCCTTGCGAATAATTCAAACACTTTGATTCAAAACACCGTAACGTAATCTAATCTTTAGTTAAAAATCAATAGTCTGCAGAATGGATTTATCGATTTTGTTAAGCTTGCTCTTAGGGAATCCAATGAAGTACCTAATAGTGTAGATACCAACTATGTGAAGAACAAAAGTATGAGAGTGAGTCTGTGTCTTTATATATACCTAGCTTTATGGATGGATTAATATAATGGAAAAACAAAGTCAGTGCTTTTGCTTTTGTACACTAATAACTTTGTAAAATATTATCTTAATCTTGAAAGTCTAGCTGGGCTGTGTCAGACATAGCTTTGAAAAAGTTATTAGAGCTAGAACGATAGGAAAATGCATATTTTTGAATTTTTATTGAGAATTATTTTCTTGTTTAATTCTACTCAAAAAGTAATTGGATGGGGGACATTCACTTGAAAGAGAGAGAGCGTTACGAGAATATGGTGCAAGCCACTACATAGAACCTTCCATGAAGAAAGTTATGAATTTTATACTTTTTCGTGGATTTATCCTTCTATTATCACAACATATTATATGAAGGCTAAATAACATCTTTCCGTCTTTAATCTTCCCTAATTTCATTTTCACAAAGAGAACATTGAATTTATTAAAAAGACGAAGATATGAGCAGTTTATGTTAGGAATTTTTTTTCAAGCATGAAATGTTCGGAAATCAAAGTTCAGACTGTTGTAAAATTGTAATTAGGTATGCCACTAAATTATAGCACCTTGCAACTGTATCTTTTACTGTATATAATACGATAAATTACCTTTACCAGAAACATAACATCAGTAAAGTATCACTTACATTTATAATGTACTCAGAATGAGTTAAGTATCTAATTTCCCATCTGATGTACGACTACAATGTAATGAAACTAATAAGGTAAGTTGCAGTTACACTACATGAAGTATATAATATATCAATCAAGTATCTAGTTACATTATTATCGTCGTCAACTGTACCTGTAATTTCAATAAATTCTGTAATACTATCTCAAAGAAATCTCACAGTTTGGCATTGCCATTGTAATTTGGTAAGCTGCTACGTTAAATCATCAATGATATTTTGAATATTATGGACTTTGTCAGTCATGCTTCCAACATGAAAATTATGATATTTGATGCACATATCTTCAATGTCATAATAATATGTGTAATGAGACACTATTTCACAGTAATTTAATCCTAAACACGCAAAATAAGTAATATTACCCTTATCCACACAGAAAAAAATCAAACAAAGAATCTCTATTGATGTAACTACATACATAATACATACCTAATACCTAAACAAAACAGTGAAATGGCAATTTTTGAATATCAATATTAGAGTGCCTACACTAAAATTTATTTACAAATCCAATTATCCTTCATTATACATTTTGTAGATTATTTTGGTCAAAGCAAATGAATAATTGTAATGTACATACATGGACTTGTTATTAAGACTGTTAGTTTGGGTTGAAAACGAGGTTGTCCATGTTGCAATATGGAAATGAGAAAGTGCAAATTAAGATTATTGTTGGCCCTTGTGAATTTTCATACGCAGAATTTTTTACGACACTAGTAATTACATACCTATTTGAATTACTGCAATATCAAAACGCAAATCAGCTGCAAAGAATTAGTAAATGTAATTTCATATCATAAGGAGATTTTTCCCAGGTTCCACAGACAACCTTGTAATTTATACATCCATTTATATACCAACATTATGAAACATATTACTTAAGCAATATTTGAATGTACTGAACCGGCACACGTATAAGTAAGCTGTTGTGTATGTGAATCTATTGTGTACATATAGTATTTCCAGCATATTTTATAAAATGAATCCGATGCAGTTTTTCCTAGGAAAGAAAACTTTTGTAGAATTGTGAGAATATTTTGGCAATCTACCAGCTGTACATATTATTATAGCAATTTCTTTCTTATACCTGAATGGTTGTGCTATAAGACCGACAGAGCGACAAACAAGACTCATATTTCACTAGGTTAACGTACGAATTACCCAAAAAATGCTTCCACACACTTAGCAATGGAGACAGGAAGGAGATAAAAACATACAAGGTTGAATAAACCTCTCCATACAGTAAATCCCGTAAGAAATGTTATAAAAATGTTTAGCTATAGATTGTAGCAGTAGCATGTTTAGAGTCAAGTGAAGTATAGCACCCTGGCACTCTGGTGTACAGCAAATTATTTTCTGGCCCTGCTATGCAACTAATATAAAGTTATGTAAGAAAAGTTGTTCTAATGGATAAGTTGCACTTTCAGCTTCCAACTCCTACTCCTACTAACACCCGAATTTCTCGGGAGGGGGAAAGCGGAGAAAACACCGACGTCTGGTTCTACTTTCTATTTCTAATACTTTCTATGCCGGTACTGCTCTTTAGTGTATGGTTCTTTTCTGTATGGTTAATCTAATCGTATAACGTAGAAAGAAGGAAGAGCATCTTGCCACAGTCTAGTCTAGACCATCACTTAGTGTTAGTTTAACTCTCCATGCATTTTTGATACTCTTATATTTACTAGTCAATACTCAGCACACACGTGAAATCCTCGTAAAAGCTTTTCAAAACCAAGTTTTTCCCCGTTAGACTTTGGCAATGGCAGATCCGTTAGTTTTGGTGCTTGGGACGATTTTAGATTCTTCCAAAAGAAATCCTCCATCTATCGATAACGAACGTACAAATGATAATACTATTCACATTTTTCTTATAATGGCAAACACGTAATATTATGTGTACAACGTGCTACGGCTATGTATCATGTTCACTAAGTTGATGTAAATCTGTTTAATGTATTTAAATTCAATAATTTATCATAATTGTAATACTAGCATTTCCTCAATGTAAATACTGTACTACCATGTACGTACATCTAAAAGCATCTTTCAGCAGCTGCAGAAATTACTTACTAAGAATTTTTATCCGCTACTTTAATTTGAGTATTTATCAATTCACCAATGTTATACCTACTAAATTCTATAAAAAGTATAAATATGAATAAAAGCACCCACGAAAGTTCTTTTTGTTTGATTGTCTGTGCCTACCTTTGTAAAAATAGGTAATCAAAAAGCCTTAATAAGCGATACAGCCCTATCATTAGCTTTTTTATTATTTATTTCAGTGGTACTTACAATAATCGCCTCGTAATTATCCGGTAAAATCTCATTGCCAGATGCTGTAGTTCGTATAATATACAAACATACTACCTTCATATCGACCTTTATGTTGCCAGTAACACATGCTGTTGCTTTTATACAATTTTTGTTTTAGTGAAAGTTTCTTCGTATAAGTTTACATTACCAGCTAATTGCGGAATACATTCTGAATTTCTGAGTACCTAGGTAATCTACACAATATTATAACATATACGCGTGTCTGCTATATTTACTACACACTATATTTAACATTTAGTTTTACTACTTGTTTGTAAATACCTAATAACAATATAGTTCATTACACACTCATGTATATAACAACCTATTTCATTTTATGTGAGCACCTATACACATTTGTTCTTTCCAATTATAATTAATTGTACCTACAAACTGCACCTTTTATATCGTTACCACCATTATATTACTATGCACTAGATGTTGCATAATTTATCACAATATTTATACCATGCTATATATATGTATTACTAACAATAAGTACATTATTGCAAGGAAAAGTAACTCTGTACTAATAATACCTACATACAAGAGTAATACTTCCTTCCTTCCTGTTTCAGTTGTTGTTTCGCACACCTGGTTGTGCTGAAGAAGTGCGCTTCGGGTAGTCTGCAGTATTTGCTTATTAGTAGTTTTATTTACATGAGCCAGACTCTTGTGCCTCACTCTCTCTTTCTCTCTGTACGAATCATTAAGTTGTTTCTGTCAAAAGGGAAAAGCAAAAAGCTTTTTGTGAGATTGCCTCCTGTAAACTTTGCTCTCAAGAAATTGAACAAACGAAGTAGTATAGTATGTATATTCAGATGTTAACAAAACAAGTATGCTATGATATGAGATGAAAGAGGCAGTTGATGAAACTTGAGTCAGCAATCTCGTTAAAATCAACTGTGTAGACACGGGCAAAAATAATTATCGTGTTGCTTACTTTGGATTATACATAAATACTACCTTACTTTGCGAAACCTACACAAACAAAAACCAACTTGACCTACCAGAGCAAAACTAACTAAGCCTCCTCTCTTGCGCAACACTCATCTATACTTATATGTAAAAGCGTACCTATCTACAAGTATAGCTATAACTCACACCTATGTATAGATACCAATCTATATCATTAATAATTCGCAAGATGTATACATAGTAAAAGATACGAGATGAGTGTGTGCATGATACACTGTTACAATCTCTACCTTGTATCTCCTAAGTGTTAAAAAGTCATCATTACAAGAGAGATCAGCATCCCACGTTTTACAAATTGTGACAGCTTGTTTCTTTAATCTAGTAATCATAAAATAACTTAACTATGTGTGTTAATCTAGTCCCTTACAAATGCCGAAAGTAGTTAATTTCTGAATTCTAATACATATGCATCCAAAGTTCCAAACTGTAAATTCAATACATGATTCTACTCATTATACTTACATAATAATTTCAATATCTACTTTTAAATCTTTGTATTATAAATGTTAAGGTAAAACGTGAATTACAGTTTTAAAGCTAAACACTACAAATACTAATAGGTGATTTTAGGTTATTCTCACTAAAAACGGTTTGTCAGAATCTATAGATAGGTACCGTAGCGGTAGCCGTAGCGAAGCGTAGCCAGAGGGGCTAGGGTCCCTTGCTTTTTAAAACAGGTTATTTGCAAATGGATAAATTATTTGTTAAAGTTGGAAATAACGGTAGTAGGTACATATTTTCACTCTAAAGAGATACCTAAGTGAATGTTGACAGACCATAGGCCGAAACTTGCGAAAAGTTAGCATCCTTTTAAGGAAAACGTTGTTCGCTGGGCCAAGACAACAAACAAGACAAAT
>JAQFYB010001444.1:0-32588 GCA_034694085.1 Pogonognathellus longicornis | reverse complement strand
AAGTGCGTACATCATATATGCACACTCCCTTACTTACAAAATGTTTCAACATTACCAGGGTGATTTCAATTTGTATTCTAAAACGGGTTTTTAAAAATAAAGACAGGCCGCAGACCCTTAAACGGTAAACTTTCTATGTAAACCCGCAATTGTTTGTTTTATATCTATAAAAAATACTGCATACAAATTATGATTCTACAACTTTCTTTTTTATTTGATAGCACTTTAAGTTTTTAAACGTTTTACATCGGGGGAGTCCCGTTTTCAGTATTCAATTTATTTTCGTCTAAATGCTCCTTCAGTAACAAATAAATGCATTTCTACAACAAATCATACGTTTAAGTACATCAGCATGGGAAAACACTAAACAAGGAATTAACAACAATTTAAATAATGAAATAACTTTTAGAAATAACAAAAACGGCTAATTGTAATTTGTATAATAATAATGTATGGGTGTTAAAGGTACATTTTACTTTATAAGCTATGAGTTTCCATTTTTCACACTGCCGTACTTACAATTTCTCCATACAATACAAACTCACCTACTGTAAAATACATTGTGCATGCAACAATGTAATTAAATGGCAAAATCAATGAAGACCACAAATGCAGCGTGTAGTTATTATTAATTATCGTTGTGGACTCACCGTGACACGTGAGTAATTACTAACAAAACTTGTCGACAGTACATTTTCTAATTCTACTAAAACACAATAATTCAATCAATTAAATGAAAGGAGCGTACGGAACATTTCTTTACAACAATTAATAATTACTATATGCAACCATGTATATAACTTAAACTACAGTGTAGATGAACTGGTTTGAATAATAAACGTAACTCGTTCTTCAAAAGTGTAACATATTCCTCGTCCATTATAATATACAACACAATAAGTTATAATTACCAAGTCTGGACATTTGGATTTGAATGAGATTTCAACAAACATTTCCTCAGCTCAATCCAAATGACATTAACACACTAATTATAATTATAATACTATTCAAGTAAGAATGGAAATGATTCCATTAATCACCAATCATTTCTGAGTCAAGTCAACAGACTTTTTGATGGTTTGCTCCAAATCCAAACTCAGTAAGACTTGAATACAAGTAATCTTGCACCAATATCCATTTAACCAAAATTCGGAGACTTTATCACGAACAGATAAAAAGAAAATAAAAATATCTTTACAAACTACTTCAGTTAAGATTAGTATAACATTAATTTTTCAGACAGGTGACATCAAATGGAAAATTATAGTGAAAGACAGACCTTTATGGCTCTAAAGTTATTGAAAAGAACAATTTAAATGGCATAAAGATGATTTCATTTAATTTTTAGGAGGCACTTGGGTGAATATTTGTGTTTTAACGCTAGAGAATTCACAAATACAATACACGTTTTCTACTTAATTATGTAGCTTGTAATTTAATCATAACTATTTATAGAATACTTACAAACTTGAAAATCAATCATGAAAGAGAACAACCGACAGATCGTTAGTTAAACTTCTTAGAATTAGAACGATTATCATCTACCGTGAAGTAAATGTACCTTAAAATAAGTAACGCTGTAACTTGAGTTTACCGTAGCAATATTAAGACTTGGGTCCAGCGGGAACTCCTTTCCGCTCCAATTCCGCTTCCGTATCAGCAGCACCAGAACGTTGAGACTGGGGTGGCTGAAGTTGTGACGACACTTGAGGATCTTCAATGCCTGTTGTAGAGTCACTTATTGTCCCTGGCTCAGCTCCCGAATCAACTTCAACCTCCTCTTCTGCTCCAATTGCAGCTATGCTTCGACTCAATGAATCAATCGTTCCTAGTATTATGTTAATTAAGTCTTGAGTTATGCAACTTTTCTGAATGAATCCATCCGTCATACTTCCACCGCCACCCACCGGAAGGCTCGTTTGTGGTGCAGGTCCTCTCGAACTTGAACAACTTGGCTCCATGTCCGCACTTCCCACGAGGGTATCCATCAGACCACTTTCTCCGCTTATCTCTTCCACTTTTCGCTTCTTTGTAAATGGGGCTTCTACTAAAAACATCATAGCACAATACAACACACTAGAATGTCTTCTAAAACTGATTATTACGATTTGCTAGTCACATGATTTGATTTTGTACCTGAACGAGCTTCAAGAATTTTCCTTGTTGACACCGACTCCAAGAATGTACTAAGGCGTCTAAGTGTTGTCTGTAACTGAGGAACTGACGGAGCAGGTGGAGGCAGGGGATTTCTAATGTGGCCTTTGCCATTAACAGATGGTAAGTAGAAAAGTGATAGTGCTTTAAGATCTCCTAGAATCCCTATGGCAAGTGCTTCTACGTCCAATGACGGTTTCGACGTTAGATTGTGAATGTCCAATGTGATACTCAATAGAACTTTGCACATTTGGTCCGTTGCAGCAATTTGATCGAATATCTAGTCACAAATAAAAATTATTTATAGTGAAAACGAAACTAAAAACTAAAAGAAAACCATAACACAGTAAGGATGTATTATATACAGTATATATTTAATCGTATTTTTACACACCTTAGGTATATATGTAGCTAAGAAGTTATAGATAACTATATTTGTTAGACAAGAGCGTTCCTCCAACATAATGAGTTCCACGTAGTCCGTAAAGTAATTTGTATTGACTAGCATTGATATATATTTACGGTCCAAGCTCTGAAATTGAATAATAACAAAAGCATTATTTTTAAACGTTCAATTAATTTCAAACGTAAACCAATGAAATACAAAGTGTGCAGTTTCAAATATAACTCACAGGTGTGTTAAAAACTTCTAGCCACAACTTTGGAAAATGAGAAAAGTGAAGCGGAGCAGCTTCGTAGCCAACCATTGCACTCAAAGTGACCAGTTCTTGGTTAACGAAATCTTTCATGAATCCGACTCGACACATCAAATCCACGAAACTGTGATATTGGCTATAAAATTCATTCAGTTGCCTATCGTAGTCTTCGTCCAAACCCTGCTTCATAAAATTTTATTTTAAAACCCATGAACTGTAGTGATAAATGAGTGTTTCGTAGATGCATAATGTGAATGTACCTTTACTGTTTCTTGACCCAAATGGGGGAAGGCCATTTGAAGCATTGGTCTTGGAGGTCTAACAGCGGGTTTAATATTAACACTTCCATGGGGAGATCGTTTAGGAAAATATGGACCGAGAGAAGGTCCCATTCCAGATGTTTGAGCGTCTTGACAAGCCGAATGACAATGGACCATTAAGGGAACCAGAGTTCTCAAGCAATCCAATGGCATAATATACAAGAATTCTACTAGTGTTTCTAAAATATACGATCAAATGATCATTAGTACTGAATTTAAAAAGCTTTGTGAAACTTTAAAAGAATTACTAATTAATATCAAAGTTGATTTCAATCTTACCAATAGCTGTGTTTCTTAGGTCAGTACAATTGTACGTATTTAAAAGTAATGCAAGTTTTCGCAATACTTCCGGCCATTCCTTTGACGCAGCTACAAAACGATAGACTTGAATATCACCAGGATTGTACACTTGCATTCCATGTGCAAATTCCTTAGGACGGAAACTACGCAAAATTTCAGTCAATATTGTCAGAAGTTCAACTATTTCGCCAGTTACATGGCAAGCTGTGGCTTCGTGATGCATCGTGTGCAGCATATGAAAAGCCTAAAGAAACATTTACAAAAATTAGTTCAGCTTATACTATTTTATTAATTCGTCTTTCTGATTTAGATAATTAGATCATGTGGTTTATTTTCTTACCTCAAATAAGATATTTAATCCATTGTTACAAACTAAAAATATTCTATCATCGAAGTTTTCTACTAAAATTCTAAAAGCCGATATTAAAGTTGACCAATGAGAACGCCCGTCCAATATCTGTAAAAGAATAATTCGTCTTAAGTTACAGTACCTATTATAGGTATAAAACTTCTCCACATTTTAAATTGTAAGTTGGCCTAATTGCCTTACCTGCAAATACAATTGCAATGTCTGTCTTTTGAACAATGTTATCTCGTTAATTTCTTGTTCTGTTGAGTCTGGTGTTTTTGACACAAAGATTTGCATCATTTTGAATAATTCTTCAACAGCCTATGAAGAGGAAAGTATATTTCAATTATATAGTGTAAAGTGTATAGCATATTGTAATCTACAGGCACCAATCACAGTATAAAAGTATTAATGTGGGTTAAATTCTTACCGAAGGATACTGCGTGGGGTAAGGACTAATGTTTTTAAAAGCCCAAGTAATATTTTGATGACGAGCTAAGTGTAAAGCGAAGGATCGTGAACTTTGACAGCACATTCGAAGAATGGAATAGTAAGCTGGCAACATAGTTCTGTTAAACATAACCACATCTTGGTCTTCGTGGTCAGCCCTAAATCACAAAGTGAAAGTCAACACATCAATTATTGTCAACGTGTTCGACTTTATATGAGTTTATTATACTCACAAAAGAAGAGAAGTGGGTATTATGTATAAATAATATCAACTTACAAAATGTAATTAAATCCAATGTGCTTTGTAACAGCAGGGTTATGAACAATTCTTTGAATATTCTCTGGACAATCTACGCAAACGTGATGCCAAAACATAAGAAGGGCCTGTTTGTTGTGATGACAAGGAATACTGGGCTCAGATAACTTAGGGTGAAACAATTGCCACATGTCAGCAAAAAAGTTTCCGCACTGAAAATTAATAGTCAAGAATTAACACTTGACACTTCCTTGACACATTACATTAATTTAAATTGCCTAAACTTGTATTATATGAATCCTAAATATACTTACCATCAGTTTTTCCGCTTTAGAAATAGTAAAATATGTCAAAACAGCGAAATAGGCAGTCAGTTTGGAAGTGCTGTGCGTAGTTGAATCCGTGTAATGCTTTGCTGGCTTAAGTAAGTTTAACAATTTTACATAAATCTGCAAAAAGATTCAATATTTTTTCATTAATAATTTTGAAATGGAGAAAAATTGAGATTATAATGTTTTTCAGGACGTTTATAATGAATTTACTTGGTGAAGAATGACTTGAGCTTCAGCAGGGAGGGCGACCAAATCTCGGCAACTGTGTCCACTATAAAGTTTCGTACTTCTATAACCTTGACGAAAATGCGGATTCGGTACCAATGAAACCAACAACGAAGCGGCAGCTAAAAATAAAAACACTTGTTTTAGATATGACTACGTACCGAATATCACATAATAATGAAAATCGACATCATGAACTCATTAGAGATTCTAAATCGTACCATTCCGAACTCTTTGATTCACGTGTCCGATTAAAAAGTGTTCCACCCATGTATCCATTGAACTCAAACACCATTGATGAACAACTTTATTTCTAGGAACCTATATATCAAACATATTTCATAACAATATTATTACAATTACAAACCAATGGACCAATCAACATTGTCCAAAATAAGTAAACGATTACAAAATATTCGAAATATAATTTGTTATCAACCAACCTGAGCCCCCAACCATTCGAGTGTTGGATAAGGACAAATGTCCGCTACATCTAATATACGAGATAAAATCAGTTCAGTAAATTTTGGCATACCAGCGGGCATACCTGCACCCAATTCAGCTAACAAATTCAAAACTTTAAAATATGGATGACAGATCTAAAACAGAAACAAACAATACAATCACATTTATGCATTCATTATTTAAATCATGACCATGAGACGATTATAAACTGTTCGGACAAATTTTTCAAAAAATTTACATCAGGATGTTTTTGAATACTCTGGAAAATGGCTATCACAATGTTTTCTGCCAGCTTTTCATCCCAACGGCAAAGTGAGAAGATGAGATTTCTTGTACTTGTAAAGTTTATACCATCACGGATTTGTTGCAAAATGAATGGAAAATTCTGCAAGAAATCAACATTAAGAGTTAGATGTGTATGTACTTTTCACATGCATTAATCGATAGCAATTAATTAACTTGTACTGAATAAGTACCTTGCCACCCCCAGTAAGTGAGTTCCAATCATTTGTAGACAATCTAAGACTATTTGCTTCATCACGAGATTTTTCCACTAACGTTGCTACTAAAGCAATCATTTTTTCTAACGAGGCTACTTTACTTTTCTCAGCGGGGATTGATACAACTTCTTCTTCCTCCTCTTCTTCATCACTACCGTGCTCCTGATAAAAATTATTGCGCAATTAAATATATTTTGTGCAAATCTCACCCATGCTCTACTTTTACAGAAGAAAAATGGTTACAATAAATCTGTAATGTACTCACTCTTACCTGATCTTCTCTCTTATTACCCAGATAAAAATTAACCATAGCAGATATTGCCTGCATGCTTATTAAAAATAAACACTCTTCATCACCCATTTTACTGAAGTCATGAAGGAAAGTGAAATATTCAGTCAAATGTTTCAAATGAGATTTTGCACCGTGTTCCAACTAAAGAAAGATTCAAGACTACAGTTAAGACATTCAACACAAAATAAATACATCTTGTAGACCTTCTACACTATAAAGCAACAGTAAGAACTGTGTTTGTTACTAATTAGTACTTACCAATGACAAAAGTCTTTTGATAAACCGCGTAACACATGAAAACGATCCAAATTCTATAAGATTGACGTCATTAGGGTGGTCACTGGTCTGACCTTCCACAAGTTTCATATACAAGTGAGCATGTCGGGGTCTAAAGTGTTAATAAGAAACATTAATACGTACATTGCGTAGTTTGACAAAGCCAATCTCATAATCCTACTGTAATTTCTATTTTCTATCTAGTCAACCAAAAGTGTGCATACAATTGTAAATTGAATATGAAAAAATATTTTAATAATTTTCAGATTACAAACCTCAACTGTTGTATAACATGAATGCAAAGCCGTTGAAACATTTGTCGAACCATTTGGTTGGGACATTTGAGCAGGATTTGTACCGGCCACCAATCAGTCTCGGCCATATGGTCAAGCAGCCATGCCGCCGCGGTTTGTGAAGCAGCCAACTGTTTTGTTAACAACTCAACCCACTGAACCATCGTTGGTTTCTCTTTCGCATGAATAAATGTTTCAAGAAAAAACGTTGCGGAGAGTTTAGCAGCCAATAAAGTAACATCATCGTTGCCTGGAAGAGTTTGTGGAATCTGACCACAAGCTTGGGACATAAAGCTAAAAACAAAATAGAAATTATGAATTTATTTCATTCATCCTCCACTCTTTTTCAATCTTGGTTGACAGAATGGTAAGAAAACTTTACTTGAAATATGTGTGCTCAAAAATATTTTTGTCTCTTAAGAAGTGCATATTATCCAGCCATATCCAGTCTTCGAGTTCTTTATTCAATTCCATAGTCTGCACAGGAGGAATCTGAGGATGATGTTGCTTTTGTGAAGAGCCTCCGGGTAAGGATGGCACTAAACAACCATCTCCAGTAGCTAGTTGTGCGGACGATGGAACACATCTTTCATAGAAGAGCATATAAGCGCTATTAGTCTTTTCGAAACTGAAGTCCATGAATTTATCCGTCACAGAATCATAGGTTTTTGTCTGAAAAAATGAAATGTATATCTAAATGATATTTATGTTTAATTTTACAAACATCCAATAACTGTACAATTAAAACATCAAACTTACACTCATTTCACCCCCAAAACATTCGGTTGCAATTTGATTCGGATCAAACGGTTTCACTTCGGCATCATTAAAAAGAAACCATTTGTCTCTGTTAGGAGAAACTCTGTCTCGTATGAAAGAGTAATAATGCCCGCCGTCGGCAGTCCCCGTGTGAACGGTAACACCAATCAGATCGTACTCATGGCATTCCTCTTCGTCTGCTTCGCCAGAGTCACTGTCGTCCTCGTTTTCTTCTTTTTTTCCTTCCTTTCGTTTTGATTTCTCCTCCTGGTATTGTTGTGTCATCAATGTTTTTTCAACATAGCCTGTCATGTCCAGATGAAGAGGGAACGAGAAATGAGTATTGACTTTCTCTTTCATCATTGTGATCATATTGAACGTATAACGCATCGTATTGAAACAAAGAATCCGAGGAAGCTTCTTGAAACAAGCCCTGAAAACAAACAGTATTTTAAATACAACAGATGCGATTAATTAATAATGAAATTGAAACCAATTTCATTATTAATAAAATTGATTAAAACTTGTAATGAATTCTACTATTGCTTTTTAAGGATTCCATTAGAATTGCAATTACCTCTTCTCCGCTCGAACTTTTTTGCCACACTGGGAACAAGTATACATGTTGTCCCCTTCCAACGTATCCTTTACCGTCACCTCATCCAGAGATTCGTACAGATTTCTCATATCAGCTACTTGGCATCTTACGGTATAAAACTCTTCTAATGTTCGGCTTACATGAGGGCAATCCTGAAATTATTCGAAAGTACATTTGCTATATTATACATGTTCAGCTACACTTGTTGCGCTTCAATTAATATTTGTAAACTTAAATACTTACGAGAGAAACCACATTATTGCTGGTGACTCCACAAAAAAGATTTTTCACAAGTTTCTTCAATTCTGGGGTCATTTCTTCCAATTTTGACACAAGATCGATGAAGAATTCGGCCATATCTTTCTGTTCCCCAGTGTTTAAAGGTTGGTGATCCATTTGATAAACTTTGCAAAAACTTCTGGGGTTGTATGCCTTTCTTTCGCTTTCCTGAAGAATATAGGCATTTTTATCAAGATTTTTCTTGGATACATTATTCATGAAGCAATACAATTGCAATAAAATTCTCACCATTAAATATGCAAACATTCTCTGCAATTCCTGTAGAGTTTGCTCGTGTTTACTCTCAGTGGAAAACTTTGCACCCAATATTGAAGCCCTTGCTTGTGGCATCATATATAAATGTTGCATACATGAAGCCATATAACACGTAGCTCCCAAATTCGTAAGCCCAACGTAGCCACAGGATGAACGTCCATCTTCATGTGGCCAGTAATCCCACGGATACGGAATGTGTGAAGCTAAAACAATTATATAGAAAAATGAAATAAGCACCAAAAAAATCAACAATTGGATTGTAAACATGAAAACGAAATAAATATTCGTTTCTTACATGGTTGATGTTGATCCATCAGAAGATTTTGCAAAAGGTAATAATTGTCTAGAGCACCTCGGCCCATTTCTGTCAGAAGATCAAAGGCAGCTGAACGTGACGATTGAGACTTACATTTTGGTAAATACCTTTTCTGAGGAGATGGCAGAGCGAATAAACATTCAAAAACCTAAAGTCAAAAGCAAATTATAGTATTTTACCTTAAAAGAATGCTATAAAATCAACCACTATTAAGCGTAAACATACCTGTTTTAAGAAACTATGACCTTCTTTGCTTGTTTTGAACGGTGGACTATGCTTTAAAACAACTGTGGTCGTTGTTAGCAATCCCACTAGCCCATCATCATTGACAGTATTGTGACGGGTTTCTAAATACTCTCTCCCAAGTATAGCTTGAGATAAAGTACGTGCCAATCCATCCAAATCTATCACACAATTATCTGGATCTTCTACGCTTTCTAAATCAGCCAAAACAAAAATATGTTTTATGAACCGAACTTCAGCATTCACATCACACTAACATTAAGTTTGTCATATAGGTAAGTCATTATTATTAACCTTTCACGAACTCTGAATCCAGACTATCTAACAAACGACCCAGAAGCCAAAAGTAGTCTCTGCAGGCAGGGCCGTATGGCTCTTTCCCTTCTTCGTAAGTGTGTACAGGCATCTACAGAAAGTAAACGAACAACATTATGAATACATTAGCAATACACAATTAACGAGATCATTCTCAATCATTAAATACATCTAAACATGATATTACCTCCATTCGTTGTTGAGGTTTGATTGTAAGAGATACCGGAAGACAATCCAGAAGATGACTAATAAGTTCAGGTGCAGAGGAAACTCCATTTTTCCCATCGGTTGAGACACCTAGACACAAGCGATAAAGTCCGGTACAGACTTCTCGTCTTACAGCTGGCTCTGGATCTTCAAGTACAAGTCTTCTTAACCACTGTGGAAATTCCTTCTGGGAGTAAAGCGTTCTCCGAACATTTGTACAAGAAAATGCCCAGCACACTAAAAGGGCCATTGCGTAGTGGACCACCTTATAAGAATTTTCAATAATTGGGTTAATTCTGAAGTATTTCAGTATTCGTTATTCTTGATAATTAAATAGTCATTAAAAATAAGGGTTACCTGAGCGCGCCCCCAAAATCCTGTTTTGTAATGGTTAGGATCTCGAGGTAAGGAGCAGGCTTGCAGAATATTAGTTACTCTTGTCATCACCAGATCAATATCCATCATTGAAAGCATTGTCTGTAAAAAGCAATGAAATGAAGATGTACTAGATACACATGGAATACAATGAACCCTTTTTAATAAAAAGTGATTCAATTACCTCATTAAGTCGGGGGATTTGAGATTTTTCCGATGAAATCTTTCTCCTTTTGGCTCGCTTTTTAGGCATTTCGTTAACATCATACAGCTGCTCATTTAAACAGTCAGTGTCCTCAGTTACAACTCCCATATAGCACAATATTTTTAGCAACGATGCTAAACAGTCTTGTTTCCATTCACTCCAATCTCCACTTTCCACTGACTCGAGCACACCTAAATTAACATAATATTTATTTTTCACCTGGGTCTTGACATTTTCGTAATGCAATTGACTGGTATAGAATAAAGTTATTATTTATTATGTTTAGTTTACCTGAAGAAAATATATCAAACAGATGCCGTAGACCACCGAACTCAACAAACTGATGACGCCAAGTCTGAGGTTCAAAATTAGCTGCTAAACCATCTCCCTAAGAAATGGAAAAAAATTTGTTTAAACCATGTCTCAAACCAATAATGATAATTTTCATCTGGGGTGGAACAAAATACTTACATCTTTCATTCTAACCGGGCTAATTTTCACTAGAGCTTCAACAATGTACAGCGAATACATCAACTTTTGAGGGGAGGCAGGATCCAATAAAACGTGAAAAGAATTGCCCTCTGCACCCAATAGTTTTGTAAAACCTTCATGGATTGATGGGTTTGTGGGTAAAAGCATCAATATATCCCAAACTCGACGAGACAATACTTGAGCTTTTGTGTGAGGCACAGAACCCTATAAGTAATTAATGGCACATTATTAACTCAATTTTCATGGAACAGGTAATCTTGTGTACATTTGTAATGTTTATAATACCGATGTAATTTGTACTATTTGTACTAGCAAAAATACATGTTAAGTTACTGATTATTAGTTATTTTTAACATACCCCTGTTCTGTCTGGTATTTTAATGGACGACAATGATTGCATTAAACAAAACAATTGTTCGAAGTATTGTGATTGTAGCAACAGTGTCACAGGAAGTTTGTCTCTGGGCGGCGGCGGCAATGAAGAAGAATACTCCATCGAATCCTTTTTCTTTTGAGGACGAGAGGCTCCCATCGACACATACACCAACTGAAAACACAAAAATGCAGGTTAAAATATAAATGTATAATATGTGGACTTTTACGAGTAGCAATCGCTGGTTGTAATGTAATCTTGTAATCCTACTCACCTGTAAATCTTTAATAGGTACTTCGCTCAGACATTTTTCATCGTACTCAGCAGATAGTTCAATGCCCTGTGTAATCATTCGAATGGGTCCTTCCGTTAACAATGACCCAAGAACTGGTGTAGACTTCTCTAAAGCAATGTTACCCTGTGAATTTGTCAAAAATATTGCGTTAAAAGGATCCTCTAAAATAAAGTAATTCCAACATACAATAAAGTAATTGTTAAACATAATGTTAGTTTAGAATAGAGCAGTGGACCCTCTGGCCGTCTCAATGAAGATGAGAATTGAAAAAAATAAATTCTCTGGAATCACCTGGATAATTTCCCACCATTTGGCAACTTCCGCTCTTAAATCAGCAACATAATCCGATGACAAAAGCTCTAGAGTTACTTTCTCGTGATAACCAGCAGGCTGTATAACCACTCGAATAGCAACTGCACCTTTTTCGCCCACAAGCTGAGCATGACTACCAACACCTCTCCCCTCCAAAAACCATTTTCGTAAATGGTAAGCGTATCTAAAAATTATTAAACAAAACATAAATGAACATCAAAAGTAGTCTCAAAAAATCAAAACTAAACAAATCAACGTTTTCAAGTACCTTTTCCTAAATGTCTCTAAATGCGTTTTTAAAAGTAGCAATGCTCGCTGAATGCGAAGTAAAGGGGCTTCGTCCGATGGTGTACAATGAGTTAACTCTTCAGTAGCCTCCGCTAAATGACACATGCATCTTTGTACGAATTCTTCTTCTTTTTCTAGTTGCCTACTAATGTAATATCCGTTCAGGTAATTTATTGCCGTCATACTGACATCTATTTCACAAACAAAAAATTATAAAAAATTTATATTATTTTTCGATTTAATTAAACCATTAAAATTGCTGATTACCTGTACTATGAGCACACAAAGCAATCTTCCACAGATAATCCATACTGGAGGCAGCAGCTTCGATATCTTGCTCCCCGGAAGTTCTTGCCATATTACATAATTGTTGAAACAGCGTCAGTGCGTGCATAGTTATCGTCTCAGGTGGCAATGAAGGTAATTTTTTAATAAATATATGTCTAAATGATTCTGCAGATAGAGCATGTTGATCTCTCATTCGTACTTGTCCAGTGAGCCAAATAAAGATCTCATCTGATGATCTGCAGTCCGTTGCTAAACATTCCCACAGCTGGTCTACATGCTCAATGCTAAGTCTAAAACCGAAGATTAGAAATAAATCTCAGTTAAATTGAAGTTTCCATTATATCAAGTGGGATTTATACAATATTTACGTTACCGAAAATCGTCAGGTGACCCCATTATCGAAAAAACAACTGTTAGAAACTCGAGTCGCACTTGAACATGTGCATGATGGGGAAACGGAAAACAGATTCCGTCACTTTCTTTAAATTGTTTCAAGTTAGAGAAAAATTTTGCCAGCATCTGATGCTCCCTTTCTGCCCACATAGTCACCTGAAAACAATACAAAATGAAAGTAGTTAATAAATGTCGCTAATCAGTCAAACTCAAATAAAACATGAACAAGACAATTGAATGTATTTACTTGATGAATGTCAGTAGTGATTCTAAGCTGTTGAAACGATGTTAACAATTTTGGAAGCAGTCTTAGAGAAACAACGATAGATCTGAAATGGAAATTACACATCATATTGAATTTTAGCCAAGCTAATGAAAATGTGCTTTTTAATGCTGTATCCTTTTTATAAGACATTATAAGGAAATAAGAAGCTCCCAATCATACCTATTTTTTGACACATTATCCAGACAACCTTCAATAAACTTAAATCGTATCAGCTTATCAGTATTAAAACACAAAAGGTTATTTAAAGCCTTTTGTGCTTCGATTGCTAAACCATCCGATAACTGAGTCTACAAAAGAAAATAATTATTTAGTGTATTAGGCCAAAGATGGTAGAAACAGTAACAAAACGAATTCATTGAAATTGCATTACACGTACTATTTTATCATCCTGGATTAGATCCCATAACAGTGTTTGACCACTCTGGCACACATTGTCGATCTGAAAATTAAAACCAGGTGTAGAATGAAATCTTTTTCTTCTACCGAATTGACGAATTGGTCTCGGTCCGAACACGGGGCCCAGGTTTCCCATTCGCAACTGCCATACCAAAAGATATGTTGTCAAAAAATGCAATTCTATTGCGTTACAATAATTTTGAAGTTACCCCATTCATTACCTGATTTCTGGCTGCCAGTTCGACTAGCTGATTTTGGGTGAGTGATTGCATGAGTTCGTCCTCACAATTTGAGTCTTCACCATCAAAATCTGCCATATTTTTTTCAGACTTGTTGCTTATTCTAGAAGAGTAGCTCCCATCACTTCCTTCAAGAAGATCAGGTGCAGACGCAAAATCTTGCATCATAGTTGAATCAGTCATTTGTACTAAGTTACTTAATTCGCTAATTACAGCATTGGGTTCCATAGAATCTTGCGCTCTGGGCCCTATCTCAAGCTTGTTGTTTGCATCAATCTTTTGTGTAACAGATCCTGCTTGAAAAATGGTAAAAAGATTACAGATATTTCGTTATATGAGAATTAGATTTAGATTAAGAGTACTTCTGATCATGTATGTGTGCTTACCCGACTCTTTCGAACCCTCCTTGCATTTGCTATGCATTTTCTTTCTTCGTAGGATTTTTCTTTTGTGCTTTTTTGGCCCATCTTCGTTTCCAGATCTTTCTTCGTCTGCATCAGAATCACTGTGTGTTTCTATATAACCTGAAGAGCTCACAATTACGTTATCCGGATCATCAGATTTTCCACTGCCTGGCATACTAAGAGATTCGTCCTCAGAAGAATCCGGAGCAACTACTTTGCATAAATGACCAGATTTGAAAAGACAGACTGGAGTAACATCCATTCGCTCACTGTTTTCCATGACATTTTGAATAGGTCCTACTCTAGGAATTTGTATTGGCTTCAAAGAGATCAGGAAACAACATTAATATATTTTATGTTAATTAGGTAAATATTAATTTATATTAAAACCTCAAATTAATGTGAGTCATGCTATGTTACCTGTATCTCATCCTCAGAATGGCTAGCCTCAACACTAACCGAATTTTCACTCGAACTCAATTCTACCAGTTGTGGCCTAACTCTAGAGCGCCTTTTGGAATTTACTGTAGTTGTGATTGGAGAAGATTCTAATGTCGCTGCAGCGTTTGTCCATATAAATTTGATAAGAGCAGATGCTAAGTATAAGCTCTGAAAACATGATTATGATATTATTTGTCAGTCCATTGTAAATTAAATAATTCTTTTAATTTACACTCCACTCTATTCACAAGTAGTAAAAGTTACCTGCTCTGTGTGATCCTTAGGTTCGAGTTTCCATAATAAAGAGTGTAAATGCAACACAGGTCCAGGTTCCATATTACATATCAGCGACGAGAGGATGTCGTAAACTTGTTTGGAGCAGTGCTTTAATTGTGCAGCTTGCCAAATAATATCAATGTGATCATTGGATATCTTCCCTTCCATGGCCAAGAATGTGAGTATGGTGTGACTTTGTTTAATCACCTGTAAAAAATATAATATTTAATTATACATGTGAAGAACATTCATGCAGTTTTTCGACTCATAAAAGGAAAAATTAATTACTTCAACATGAAGGTTAGGTCCGAAAATATGCTGGATAAGTTGATTTTCCAACAACCATCGGCTAAAATGTTGATCTAAATGCTCTGAGTCAAGAATGTGCTCTGAATTCAATAATTCGTTGAATAAATTAATGTGATTATTGATTTGATTAATTCCAGCCAGTCTCATTGTCAGAGTTGTGCTTAAAAAATACTTCAATGCCAAGTCTAATCCGTCTTTGTCAAATGCTAAATGAGCATCCACCGGATCTTTCACAGCACTCCATATGTACTCTAAAATGGACAAAATAAAATTGATTCATAAGAATAAGCTCTCAAACAGTTTAGCACCCTGTCTAACAGAATATTAGTATGGAATTACAGTCCGTTGTTTTACTTACCGGCCATGTTTCTCGCAGATGCAGTTTTCAGTTCCGTGTCCACTAATTTACACATATACCCCAGTACATTGGATCGAAAAGGTACATAGTATTTTAACAGTGATTGAAAATTGAACCACGTTTTTAAATTAGTGGCGAGAGCCACAAGAATATTGGCTTGATGAATGGGCAAGGAATCCGGACTTTGACCAAATATACAGTAAGATAATGCTTCCATACCTCCAATCTGCAGACAACGAAAAGGTTTTACATAAATAAAATAATATTCTTATACATGTTCTTCACAATGGAATGTATCAAGGGCTATAAAACAAACTAAAGGTTTACTTACTCGGCAAAATAAAGCTACATTTCTAAATAAGTACGGAGATGCCTCTGGTTCATTAATCTCAATAAACTGACTCAACGCTTGTATTTCTTGAGGTAACATTTCCTCCGATTTAACTTGCATGTGCTGTTTGTATGCAATATATGTCGGGAAACTGTTCAAGAACACTTTTGAAACAAAATGAATTAGCTTGTCTTTATCTTCAATGTCCCAAACAGGTTTCGCTGGAGCCGAAACAAAACTTTCGAGTGAATCTCCAGGTAGCTTTTGAATTTCTTCTTCATTACAATGCCCATTACTAGTTTCGGGTACAGTTGCGCTGCGGAAGTTTTTAAGAATTTCGACCACAACTAAAATGAGAATTTGCAGCGCCCAATTAAATCGGTCAAAATTTTTGTTATCGCGAAAACAGCAGGAACACTGACGTTGTGTCCAAGATTGCATATAAAGAATTATGGTTTCTATTTCTTCTCTGGTGATATTGACATCCGCCCATTTAGTCAAAGGATTTCGTTTACCATCATCTAAACACACATTAAATGTACAATTTTAAATCTTAACATGATGGATACTGATTTCTGAAATATATTAAATATATATATAGTAGTAGTTACTACTTACATGACTGGAGAAGAGATGTAAACTCCATACAGCAATCACAAATTTTTCCATTCCCCATGTTGGCTATCAATAGTTTGTCAACTTCCTAAATGAAAACAGAACAAAAGTATGTTATTTCATTCAGATTGTCAGTTAAGTTTATTTCGAATCGAAGGATGCGAGCAAAAGTAATTACTGATAGCTTTTCCTTTGTGTAAGTCATGGAATGCATTAAGGACTTAGAATGCTACCTTATCTATTTATCTTATCTATCTATCCATCTATCTATGTATTTATATGTAAAATTAATCTTTAAACATCCTTCATCCTGTCAAGTGCCAACAAACTACCTATAAGGATATTCAATGTTTAAAGTTATTGCATATTTACTGCCTTCATTTCAAAATGATCCCTATTTCCTGTGCTGTTGGCTGTGTCAACATATTAAACAAAAAAAATAAAGATTATAACGTTAAATTAATATTGGTTACTTTCAATATTAAGTAATGGTCTTACAGCTGAGATTCGTTTTCAATTCTTGTTCGTACAGTTCGTAGTATTAAAAAATACGTCTATTCAAAACAAAAGCAACAATAGTAAACAAAACATCCAAAGATTAAAAAAGACCGTGTTAATCTTGTTTGAAATTTGAATCGTATTATTTGTTATTTAGCATACTATGCAAACGTGTACAAATGCAAGTACATAGACTACCATTCTTGCTTTAAGATTTACAACAAAACTGACTATTGACACTACAAAAAAATCTGATAAGTGACTGATAAGCCACTGCAAGAAGATAAATATACGCAGACTTGTCTTAAATCTGAATGCAGTGCTCATAATATTATATACAAACTGAAGCAGATTTTACTATACTGACAGTTTAAATGCAACGCAAAAGCCGCCAACATCACCAGAAACTGCCGAATTTCTTGTAAAAAGAAAAAATCTTATATGGATGTCAATTATGTCATCCCCAAGTTCTATTTCAAAAAGCTCTCAAATGACATACATTTATAATTGGACGATTGACAAAAAACATGAGGAAACGTATAGATGACTTAAATGACAGAAATAAACTGCAATGTTGAATGCAACTGTGTTTTAGTGATGATAACCACTAAACACATTACACAACTGCAATGAACTCTTCAATTAAATATAAACTATGCATGGCGGCAACACAAACTACACATTCAACATTAACAATGACGGATGAACTACTTCATAATTTGTAACATTAAAACAAGGATTGTATAATATTCAACTTTTCAAACTAACACAGCTGATTTTCGGGAACTTCCTGTCCATCCAGAACCGATTTGAAAATTTGAAACTTCAAAATTCTAAAGCTTGTCAGCGTCAAGTCCACTTTTGTATTTAGTCAAATGTAAATAAACATTTTGTAACCGCTTAACTTAACACTGCTATGTAATGTGGTTTAAGTCAAGTTGTAATGTAACTTGTCTCGTGACGATGAACGATACTGATTGATGATTGTTTACAAAACCGGCAGGCAAATGAGGTTGTGTATTTACTTCCTCGTTCACTTGTGTGACTTGTAGCAATGCAAATGACAAATGATAAAACGCAAAAAGTAAAGCACGGGAATAAAGTAAACAATGTCCCTTTTGTGGAGCTGACTTTAAATGTGCTTAAGGAGTCACACTATTAATTATAATTGATTACGCCCAAACAACCTCCAAAAATGTAATAACGAGCTGTACAAGTACAAAAATTCAAAACAAGTTGTGTATATAATGTGAAAAGAATGCAAACTATTTCAATGTTTTATTGTCTATTAAAATTGCTGATTTCGCTTGTATCTTTAAGTTACACATCATGATGTGTAAAAAAGCCAGCAAAAAAGCAAGCATTTATTTCCGAATTGTACGGTGGTTTGAAAAGGTTTACTTTACACACATAGCAAGACATAGAAGTTAGAAATTAATGGTTTAGTTGTTCATGTTATACACATAATAAATGTTTCTTTAGAGTTTAGATTAGAAGAGTTGTACACGAAGGAGCTGTTATGTGTATGGGTTTAATTTTTGCTTTGAACATTTATAAGGGAAATAAAGTTGATCAACTTACCGACAGTTGAGATGTGACTACGTTTGTTTAGGTTTACGTTGCAACGGTGTTGTAGAATTTAATGAGACAATTTATTTCTTGTCGCAATCAAAGTTAAAGTTATTATGCATGCTCTCTCCACCAACAGCTATAATAATTCAATGAATTGCTAGCAGTAGTAATTAACATTGCGAATTCGTGTTTTTATACTATTTTACGCATTATTTGTAGCAATCGGAACAACTCACCGAAAGAGCCTTCATCTTTCAACCCGATGTCCGATTCGATTGTAATGTAATATGAAGTGAACTGAAAGCTAAGGTGTTATTCATACAAATAAATACACATATACACACACTCATACACTCATTCTACTGATTCTTCTACTACGCTATTTACTAATTGTAAACTCCGCTCGCTCCCTCGTTGCTGCTCCTGCGGATTGCTTTTGCTCAATGAAAGAAATACCTACCTAGCTTTATACACAAGCTTTAATAGCAATCCTCGTCACATTCACATCAGCTTACAACAAACTTACAACTGGCCGTTTTTCCATAACGAATCTATGACATCTTCTGTAATAATAATAATAACTATACCATAGCGGTTTGTGTGTATACGTAAATCTTCAACTTCATAAACCTCTCGGTTCTGTATCTACACATACCTCACTCCATATAGCCCAAACCTCACTTCAGTCTTCTTCTCCCGTAAACAAAATTTATCTCATCTTTGAATTTACCTTTTGACATTTGCTACATAGATGGCCATTCTTATTACACTTACAACTACGTTCTTTTCTCAATCCAAACTTACATACTTTGTCCTTAAACCAAAATACCCGAATGAGATTTCAGGTCTTTCGGATCGGACCTATATCCGTCACTCCGTCAGAATAATTATGTATACACATTTTACTCATGCAGAGCAGAGTAATATTAACAAATCATTTGTGTGATAGTGTGTACAATAACGGGAATTATTAAACAAACTATATTATTTTTAGTGTTTAAACTACTATTACTTTTTCTATGTGTTACGAATTGAAATAGTTATACAAAATATTATGATCACATTATTTGATTACTTATTGCAGGATGTTTGTTCAAACTTTAAAAATCTATGAGAATGACAAGAGTGACACTGAACAAACCTACCCTTGTTTTTGAAAGAAGAAACAAGATTAACATGTAAAAATTCAGTTTTATTATTACCGGCTAGTAAAATATGTCCCTAACATACAAAAGGGTGCTTTTCTATCACTTTCCTACTTTCTCCTTTACACACTACATGAAACCTATTATGTAACATGCTAACATGCATAGTTAATTTTGTTATAATATTAGGTTAGGACAGTCTAAAACGTTTTAGATTTGTATTCTTTCTTTATTTCTATCTGCATCTTACAATAAAAATGAGCTAGTAAATTAACAGTTACAGTGAACGTACCTGCACTGCAGATATTAATTGCAGTACTTGAAATTATATTAATTTGGATGGAGTTATTCAGGACAAAGAACTGATAGCTTTATCAACTGCTTGACAACTAGCCTCAAAAATTGTGTCCGGATCCGTGTCAGCCGGAACGGTAGTGACTTTGGTGTTGTATTTCGATATCACTGGTTCGGAAATATTGTGGAAGGTTTGTAACCGCTTAACTATTGTTCCTTCATTGTCGTCTAAGCGCCCGGAAGTCTGCGCCCTGTTAAGGATTCGCTGTTTCATTACTTCATCAGAACAATCATAATACAGGATCATTGTGCACGGATAAATCTAAAAACAGCAAAAATATAGACATAAGTTCTACTAACTTGGAACTTGGAAGACTATTTTATAGAGCAATCAAGTTGTATCTAATGAAAAAAGAAGCATGGAAAGCAGTAATTACTTTTTCTTCAAAATCCACGGCTTGCTCTATTTCCCTCGGGAAGCCATCAATGAGAAAGCCTTTAGAAGTATTCATAGAACGAAGCATTGCTTGCTTCAATAGATCCAAAATTATATCTTTGGATACCAGTTCACCTTTGACCATAATGTTATTAAGTTCCACTCCTCTCTTGGAGCCCGACGCCACTTCATCCCTGAGGAGGTCCCCAGAAGATAGGTGGTTGAATCCATACTTCTCCACCAGCCGGGTACACTGAGTCCCTTTGCCGCTACCCGGACCTCCAAGAACCCAAATAATAGGCAGCTTTGATAACGTTTCCGCAAACTATGAAACCATAAAGGTAAAATGGATTCAAATAAAAAAAACTTGACAGAAATCTAACTTATCTGAACTATTGAACATCTTACCTGAGGATTTTGTTCAGCTTTTGAACCACAACAACCCATTCTGCTCGGGCAATCTAAAATCAAATAGGAATTTTGAATTAGGAGGTAAAGAATCGTAATTCTAAAGTAATTGCACTGATTACAACGATACAAAATGCATACCTTTACCGAAATACTGACTGAAGTTGAATAAAAGTATCCTGCCACACACTCACACAACTCAGACCACAACGACAAACTACAAAAAATAAACCAAACAAACACTGATTCACTGATGACTAAACACCGAAACACCCTAAACCCTATCACGACAACAAAAAAGTCAAAAAATTACAACTTTTTCAGCGTATATTTAACTTCTGTAAATCTACAATCTAAGACGATCGCTTTACACTCGAGATGATGATAGAATCCAAAATGACGGGTTTTCTTTTTCTTCCATGTTCCGTTTATGTCGTTCGTGCGTCGTGCCGTGTGCCCTAATTTCTTGGCTCCTTCTTTAGTCTTCACGCCACCATCTTGCGTCTGCGCATCAATTGATTGAACAAAGCTTTGTCTTTGTTGTCCATTAAAATTAGGTACAATATTTTATTTCCATGAAAAAAGAAGAAATATTTCCTATGAAATTGATTGATTGGTTTTATTTCTGAGAATATAAATTACCTTTACAAATATGATTATAGGCATGAGGGACTTAACACATTAAACCTAAACAAATGGTTTTGTTGTTTGTAACTATTATAAGACATTACCTAAAACTTTTGCACTTCAAGGCTTCAAACATTAAATTAACATAAAGCCACATAATTTGCTTTTTTCTCAAATGCTTTTAGTGTTTTTCAGAATTAGCTAAGATGTCATAATATTATTATGAAACTGATGTAATGTAATGTGTAATGTCATATTTTTTTCTACAACATCTCGTTTGACCACGACCACACATGGCAATATTGACAATTCATATGTTTTCAGTTGAAGAAAGGTGGACAAAGTGGACATAGGTACAAATTGTTAGTTTATTTCTATTCTAGATCTTACAATTAAAATGATCTTGCTTTTAACGACTATGATGATGCTAATGAACGACATAGTACCTACCTCTGCAGATATAGCATCATTTTAAATATAACTATTAAGTATTGTTTTTTATTTTTCCGGCATAAATATACTGGTCATGTGTGCATATATAATCCAATATTTTGAGCATGACATTACCCTCTAAAACTGATTGTTTATGCTGTTTAATACCTTGATTTTCAATATATAACTATATTGTTGGGTGAACTTAATCAGGACATAATATGGAGGACTGAATCAATAGCTGCACAAGTTGCTTCAAAAATGCTGTCAGCATCTGTATCAGCGGGAATGCAGGTGACTTTGTTGTTGTACCTTGCCATTACAGGTTCTGAAATAGTATGGAAAGTTTTCAAGCGTTTCATTACTGATTTTTCATTGTCGTCCAGACGGCCTCCTGGGCCTTGACCCCTTTTCAAGAGTCTCTCCTTCATTGTGCCATCCGAACAATCGAAATACAATATCATGGTGCATGGATAAATCTACAGAGTAAAAACACAGATCTAGACACATTCTGTTGACATTTTATAATTTTAGCGTAATCCAGTTGAATCGAATGAAAATGTGACAGAAGGAAGTATATTATTTTATATAATACTTTGCTTTCGAATTCTTGAGCTTGAGCAATTTCCCTTGGGAAGCCATCAATAAGAAAGCCCTTTGCAGTACTTATGGCATTTATCATGGCCTGTTTCACCAAATCCAATATGAGATCACGAGATACTAAATCACCTTGCAACATGATGTTGTTGATCTCTTCTCCTCTTTTACTTCCGGACTCAACTTCAGCCCTAAGTAAATCACCCGAGGATAAATGTATGAATCCATACTTCTCCACCAAACGTGTGCATTGTGTTCCTTTTCCGCTTCCCGGACCTCCAAGAACCCAAATGATTGGAATCGTTGCTAATTTTTCAACGAACTTGAACAAAATCAAAGGTGCATGAATTGGTTAAAATTATTACATTGAATTTCAATCTGCGCTTTCGTTTCCTCTATCCTCTCTCAATGGGGGTGGGGGTTGCAAGATTAGTAAATATTATTCATTATACATTACCTACATGCACATTACTTGAGTTGCATTTATTTTAAGATTTGTTCATAAAAAATTAAATAATTATTTATCATCATACCTCATGATTATCCTTCTCTTTTGAACCACAACAACCCATTATGGTGTCTTGGACAATTTAAAATGATGAATACTATGCTCACCCTTATGAGTAAATATTTTATGCAATATGTGTTAAACTTTTTCAGTCGTTTTGGCGTTCAAGGACTTGATACAGTCACCCCCGTCTGCCGATGCGGTTGATATGTACCACTTGAACCCTGAATAAATTCACTACAGCAATCAACAGTAAAAAAATGTAGACAGTAATATGACCTGCTAGATTTATTATGAGTTTTTTAAGTCCTCAAGCAATGAATAAATGATTGCAATTATTATTTTTATTATTTCGGCCACCATGGTAAATATATTATTGTGCAATGTATGAATAAATTAAGTACGAAAAGGCTACATAATTTCAGGATTACTATTACTATTTAATGCTTTGGAATCAATACTTCATTACATAAAATATTTTATACAATTGTCTGCACATTTTAAAATTATTGTAGTAGTCATCTGTTAATTTCATCGGTCAGTTATATAGGTCAGCTAATCAGCTACATCGATAATAATAAATATGAGAAGTAGTATTGGCTGATGAAATACATTATACATTAAATGCACAATAAATAAAAGGATTCTAATCTTTAATATAGTTGTGTGTTCTAGAAGCGGTTAATCACCCCGTCACCAATACCATCCGGGGTGTAGTGTGGGTCATGTATTCATTCGGACATCTTGTCTGGAGACTCGCTCTGCTGCAAAAAATAATGCAACTTGTAAGTATTTATGAATACTAATTATTGTCTTTCGACATTGTAATGGAATAGTAAAGCCTGTACATTATCAATTGTTTTTAACCTTTTTCACGTTCTCTTCGCTTCCAACGCTTCCTTCGTCGTTCAAAGCTTGTCATTTCGGATTTTACAGCAACATATCTCTCCCTTAAATCTTGAATAGCTTGAGTAATCAGTCCCACACGTTGCTCCGAGTCCATACTATCATCTATATATTTTCCCAAGCAAAATGGTTTCAGTTTATTGAATATCATTTGTACATACTAATAATCAATACGGATGTCCTGATAGCCTGATGTCCATAATATAGTATTTTTACATTTAATATAAAGTAAAATATCATTATTTTACCTAGTTCAGGTATGAAGTTTGTAAATCTGCTAGACCTTGGAGGTCGTCCTACATTTATTGTAGGAGGAGGCGGCATAGTTTTATGGTGATCTTGGTTATCATTCGACGTTCCTGCAACATTAAAATTGTGTCCTGTTGATCAAGAGTTGATGAAGGCTTTCAACACCACATTGTGGCTGAATGAAATCATAGTAATGTGGCCACGATATTGTCATCATAGTATAACCCACCTGATTGTGGTCTCCTACCAGATGATGCTCTTCCACGATATGGATAGGACCGTACAACTTCTTCAGGAGATTTTCTTCGTACTATACGTCGCCGTTTGGCTGGTGGACTTACATTTCTTGGACCCCTAGATTCTGCTGACCGTGTCTTTCTAGAATTACCAGATGTACCACTGGTAGGAAGTGAAACTTTTAGAGTTTTTCTTCCCATATCGCTTGAAACTGAGCTTTCTGTAAATTCTATCATCAATTAATCATTATTTCAAGAAAGCATAGTCAATATCTCACAATTACAATAGTTGACACAGTTTACAGGGTTTTAATTACCTTCAGCATGATCACTATTTTTGAGACATTCTGCGCTATCAACATCTCCATCAGATGATTCTTTGGATTTGCTGCTATCCCGGTCCGCTCTGGGAGATCCTCTTCCCATTTCACTAAAAACAGCAAAATCAACGATTAATTTCCATTAGACAATTTTAATTTGATTTCTAAGCATTAC
Organism: Pogonognathellus longicornis; assembly: GCA_034694085.1. Lineage (NCBI taxonomy): Eukaryota > Metazoa > Arthropoda > Collembola > Entomobryomorpha > Tomoceridae > Pogonognathellus > Pogonognathellus longicornis. The sequence continues at coordinate 7,648 of JAQFYB010001444.1, read as the reverse complement.
ATTTATAATATTATAATCGGGCCGATCGGGTTATTTGTACTATGTAACTTACTTTCTAGGAGATCCGGAAGAAATACTGCTACTATCAGGTGTTAATGGGGGTGTAGTGTCCATCGACATTTGAACGTCTTGCCTTGGATTGAATATGTTTTGATCTGCTATTGATGGTTTACTGAAATCATCATTATCATTTTGTTCTAACACGGTAGGCGGTTTTTCTTGAATTTTGACAACATCGTTTCGGACCGATTGGGAGGGATTAGGTAAACTTGATTCTTCCAAATAGTTCGACATTGGGATATCATCCTGAATAACTTCCTTGTGTTTTGTTTCAGTTTTACTTACATTAGAGACTTTAGTAGGAGTTTCTTTTTGTAAAGTACAATCATTAGCGTCATCATCGAAACTAAATCTTGAAGTATTGTCTCCAGGAGGACTCCCTGGTATAATTTCTTCACACAGAAGTAAATTGCTTGGAAAATCCTCTTGCACAGGAGTATCTTGTTTTTGAGGTTTTAATCTCGCATTCGTTGCTTCTTCGATCTCATCACCAGGTTCAGGTGATTTCGCAATAACTTCATCGGTAGTTAGGGATATAGACAATTCTTCTTTTGAAGCTGCCATTGGTGATATTGGAGATACATACGAAACTTGGGGTTCTTCCTTCTTTTCAGGTTTCAAGTCTTCAATTTTAGACGCAAAAACAATTGTCGAACCAACCAGTTCAGACTTGTCTGTTAATTCAGGTAAATTAAGAGACATGACTTTAGAAGGAATTGTAACAGATATTGTAGGAAGAACTGTAGCTTTATTATCGACGGATTTTACACTGTCTCCAAGGTTGACAGTACAAGCAGTCGTCAAAGGATGAATAGATTTTGCAGCGTCCTCTTTTTTAGAGGCAGTACTTTTTGATATCTTGGCTGCCGGCGCCGGCGATTCTACAGTCACAGTTTCTAGTAACTGATTCACTGGAAATGTTTGTGCAACAACCTTCGTTTCTTGTGCTTTATAAGCTTCGGCAATGCTTTTAATATCTTTTTTAACTTCCTCTTTGATATCTTCTTTTTCTAATTGTTCAACAGGTTTCTCCATATCTTTCACCTGTTTCTCCAAAAGTTTTGCTGCTTTATCAATCTGTTTCTCTTCAAGCTTCTTTAATTGTTTTTCTTGTATTCTCTCCATATTTTTAACCTGTTTCTGCATGGGTTTAGACACTTTTTCAGGTTTGATGGGTTTTTGCGTATTAACTTTACTTGGCTTTTCCTTTTCTAACTTGTGTACAGCCTTCTTTGGGGATTTTCCAGGCTTCATTAATTGTTTGTCGTGCTTTTGTGATGTCTTTTCTGGAGTTTCCAAATTCTGGAGCCTATCAATTTTTTCTAAACTTTTGAATTTCTTATCTGCGTTTTTCTCTAATTTCTCCAGTTTTTCCAAAGATTTGTCTTTGTCTTTAACTAATTTTTCCTTCTTCTCAATAGGTTTTAACTTTTCAGCACCCTTTTCTCTGATGTCTACTTTCTTTTCGCTTTCTACTACATCTTTTTTGTCCAAACCTTTTTCTTTTTCGACATTCTTATCCTTTTTTTCTGAATGACGATCTTTCTTCTCCAGATTCTTTTCCTTCTTTTCGATAACTTTTTCTTGTTTTTCAGTCTGCCTGTCAGGTTTGTCAAAACTTCGATCGGCATTTTTCTCCCTTTTTTCCATAGGTTTGTCCGTGGGTCTTTCCTTTTCCTTCTTTTCAGTACTTTTCTCAGAAGATCTGTCTTTTTTCTCTGGAGGCTTTTCAAAAGTTTTATCAACCTTGTCTAAACTTTTTTCGAAACTTTTTTCGAAACTTTTTTCAACAGTTTCCATTTTCACCTCGCGCTCATTACTTTTGTCAATCACTTCTAAATTCTTATCTTGACCTCTAGTGGACTTCAAAACTGTATCTCTTACTACAATAACATCTGATGAAACTTTATCTTGCACACTTTTTTCATTATTGTCCAAACTTTTGGGGGCAATGTCTACACTTTTATCCTGTTCTCTTTTATCGAAGCTTTTCTTATCAAAATATTTTTCTTGTTTTCCTGTTATTTCCTTTTCAGGTTTGTCAACAGGTTTTTCCTGACGTACCGCGTCAATAATTTCAATCTCCATACTTTTCTCCACTTTTTCTTCAGCTTCTAACTTTTGTTTCACAACTGACTCTGTCATTTGCTGCATACTTACACCCAGTTTAGGAGTTTTTTCAACTTCTGAAGACACAGCTTGAGTATCTGGCGTTTTTACATTTGAAATTTTATTTTTAGGTTCTTTAGGCGTGAAACGCTTGACTGGGGGTGTAGTAGATTTCCCTAAAATTTCTAATTTCTTCTTTTTAGCAGGAGGACTTTTCTTAGGAGTTTCTGATCTTTGCCGCTTTTTAATAACTCGTTTCGGAGATTCTGCCTCTGTTGATGAATCACTTTCCGATTCTACAAACTTTTTGCTGATTATTTTCTTAGTCTTTTTCTTAGGTGTTGTCATTGGAGTGGCAGAAGTAGCATTTACAGATGCTGCTATAGGTAGAGGAGCGGTAAGGTTACTTTTTGTTTCACTTACAGATTTCTTTTCTTTTACTACAGTTTTTGGTGTCACTGCACTAAGTTTGACAGGAATGTCAGACGAACTTTGCTGAATTTGTATTAAAGATGGTCCTTTGGTTGGTGGTGCAACTATTCCTTTCAATTCGGCAACAGGAGTAACTGTTTGAGAAGACATTACGGAAGAAGATGATGGTGTGGACAACAAGGTATTCGATTGTTGATTAACATGTGGTAACAGATCAGGCTGTTTTGTCGCACTTGGAAGAATTTTAGTTTCCACGGGTTTAATTGTTACATTGTTGGGTTCTGAAGGAATGATGACTGCTTCCACTTTAACAGGAGGACGTATCAAAGTTTCCTGCTGACCTGCAACAGCAAGACGAACAATTGGAGATCCTGAATTCAACGGTGTCACAGGTCGTTGAATCAGTAACGGAGGTCGAGGTTGTACCACTGGCACTGCAATCTGAAACAGCAAATCCAAGTCAAGTTAGCCGTATGAAAAACATTGTCAAATTAATAAAAATCAGTTTAATAAATACGTACCACTACTTTTGGAGGAGCCGTCGCAGTGCTACTGCGGACCAAGGGAGGAGGTGGAGGATGTGCAATATCCACTGGAACTACAGGTGAACGCTTATTGGGGGAGGGCGCTGTTGCTCTTGGTTTTTCACTAGGTGTTTTAACAACTTTCAAAACGTGGGTTGGTTGTGACACTATTACGGATTTTGCTTTGGAAACATTGGTCGCTGGAGCTGCTGCCCCCACTGCTACTGGTTTAGTTTCAGGAACTGGTGCCAAAACCGTTGTTTTCTTTACTGGTTCGTTTATGACATTGGGAGAAATATCAGGAGAGACCACTGCCATTTCTGCTCTTTCTGTTTCGTGATTGGAAGAATCGGATTTTAAATCCTTTGGTTCGGCAACAGGACTGGATTTTACAGAACTAACTGCTTCAGGTTTATTGTTGACTTCTTTATCTTTATCTTTTTCTTTATCTGCTTCCTTAGATGTAGAAACATCGGATATAACAGATTTAGAACTAGAATCAATATCTGATAAAAGCGGTTTATTAACTATCTCTTCTTTCTTATCTGGAGATCTTGGTGCAAACATTTTTAATTTCGGGGCATCATTAGCATCTTCTTGAAAATCGTAGATATCTAGTTTCAATTCGTTCCCTGATGGTGATGTTGATTTTGCCGATGTCGAAGGGGATGTTGGTGCTTTAACCATTTTATCCAAACCTTTCATTTCGGATCGTATTTGCTTGAGATCAATAACTTGATTTTGTTTATCCTTTTCTCCCACTTCTTTTGCGACTTTACTGATACTGCTACTCGTACTGCTTGAAGATGCGTCATCATCCTCAGTTCGCTTTTCCCGGCTGCCGATTTTATTGGAAACTCTAGATGACGAAGCGGAACTTACTGAACTTGGAGGTGTTGATACGATAGGTACCAACTTGTCCTCCGAATCTGAAGATTCAGCATCGCTACCCGAGACACTAGGTATTGGCACAACCGAACCTTAAATAAATAATAATATTTATTAAATTTTCTTAGACCAATGACATCTTTCACTTGTTATCAACTGGGAATGTACCTGATTTTTGGCGAGTTTTCCTTTTCTTGATAATTTCTGACTCTCCTGAGAAACGTTTTCGCCTTGTAATTCCAGATTTACTCCGTGTGCCACTAGCAGCAGTTGACGCAGTAATAACCGGTCTGGGTTTTCTTTTTGGTGATTTAGTTGATACTTTTGTTGAGCTACTAGACTCACTTTCAGTCGTTTCGGCATAACCAGCTGGTCCTCTACCTTGAGCTGGTTTACCCTGATCTGGTTTGAATGTCAGATTTTCTGATATTCGAGTTCGTTTTATCCATTCGTCATAACGAGTATTCCAACCAGTGTAATGCACCAAAAAAGTTTTTGCTTTCAAGTTGCATTTCAATACCTACATTAAACAAAACTAACTTACTATTCATTCCACAAATTAGATCATTCGTCTCAACAATAGTTGGTTTTATACATTTCAGCAATAAAACTTTATTTTCTTACCTTGGCTTCATAAGTAACTTTTCCCTCCGACTGAGGACCATAATACACCAACAACTTATGTCCTTCCTCGACAAGAACATTATTACCTATGTGATCCAATACTTCTTCGTGCTCTGACTTTTCTGGTACTTCTTCGGTTTCTTTTTTCTTTCCTCGATTACCTTTCTTGGGAGCAACGACTGGAGAAGAGGGTTCTTCTTTAGGGGGAGGCTCTTTTTCTTTCTCCTTCAATGAGGCACGTTTCTTTTTTTGAGATGCTTTGGGAGTCTTCTCTGGAGATTCTTCTGGTTCTTTTGTTCTTGATCTACTTTCTTGTCTACTTCTAGATCTTCTAGATTCATCCGACTGTTCCGATTTCTTAGTTTCGCTGTCTGAATTCTGTGTCTCCAATTCTACGTCAGCAGCAACAACAGCAGATTTCTTTTCTTTTTCTTCTTCTTTTTTCACTTCTTCGGGCTCTTCTTTTTCTTTCTTAAAATCTTTCGTTGAACCTGATGCATGCTTTTCTCTGAAAAACTGACGACTTGAGCGAGACTTAGTTGTTGGTGTTGCTCTTGATATCATTGAGACACCAAGCTTTCGGTTAAACTCTTCGTAATGATACACGCACCTAGCAAAAACCATTGTTACAATTCAAAATCATTTTTTAACATTTTGAAAGTAATAAAACTATAATAATATAATGTAATAGTACACTAACTTTTTGTAGGATTGTTTAACTAGATTTATCGTCGATGTGGTGGGCATTGATCCATACCCCATTTTTATTGTCACAGCTTTCCATTGACTTCCGTTTGTTACTTTATTGTATCCCCCGTGTGCCTTGACAATTTTGTAGAGTTTGTATAAATCTAAATCTTTATTGCAAACAAGGGGTACTTTATTTATAGGTGTGCCTCTGTCATCCATAAACTTGTAAAGTTGAGCCACAAAACGATCTTTGTCTTCCGTAGGATCATCTTCAGAAGACTATTGGAAAATACACAAAAGGAACAATTAATTTGGTTATTCTAGTAGAAATATGTGCAATTACTTTGTGATAGGTGTTTCTAGGTACTTCTGAATCGGAATGCTGCTCTTCATCACTAATATTGCTTTCATCAGCGTTGACAGTACGAAACAGAATATCACGGTCCCAATGAGCAGGAAGTTCGTCTTTTTCCAGATAATTTGTTGCTTTTTCAACGGCTACATGATAAATAAAATATTAAGATTATGGAAAAGGACATAGCTAAATTATAGATTAAGAAAAAGTCTTCGTTGTATCAATTAGCAATCGATTGTGTCTTGCCTAAACGAAGAGGATTTGTAGTATATTCATATTTGTCCACTGAGTCTTTAAAATCTTTTGTTTCTTTCTTTGGTACAGTATAACTGCAAAGAATATAAAATTAAAATTAATAATCCTGGCATTGAATGTCTGTATTACTATTCATTGATTTTGTTCTAAAACAATGTTAAAATTACTATCTTCCATCCCGAAATGATCTCACAAGGTAGTCATCTTTTGTTCTAATTTTGACCGTTTCCTGAGCCGAAGGGTTAACTATTAGAGCAGGAAACCAATTATCTTTAGTTTTCTTCTTATCTGTAGATTCAACAAAAACAACTTTCCCCATGTCCGCTTCTTTACAATTTCCTTTCCTTCCCTTTTTAGTAGGAATGTCCTCTTCGTCGCTGCTGTCATCCTTATCATTGTCAGCACTAAACAACCAAATCATAGGATTTATATTCTTGCTTTAACACCTTCTTCACAAAGTTAGGGTAAAGGAAGCACATTACTAACTTAATATTACGACGACGTACTCCTCTTCTTCCCCCAACAACAGGATTACTAAAATGTTCTGGGTGAGTAAGGGGTAGCTGGTCTAAAGTTTCACTCTCATTAAAGTGTCGACCACTCTTTAAACAAAGTGCTGACCGCCTTAATGTTGTAATGTCGCCATCGTCAAAAACTACTGTATACTGACTGCAATCCTGAATTTTATTAACTATGGCTTCTACAAAAGTATTCTTTTCAGGGTGTTTTACTTCGACCGTAGCGCCCACCCTTAGAGTGCCTTTAATTTGATCATCTGAAACCAGCGTTGTTCCCAGTCCTCCCTTGAAAGTTACCTTTAAATACAAAAAATGGTTTATTCAATCACATTCATGGATAAAGATACTAACGCATTAACTTTTGTTTTCAAACTGATTAAAATAATGACTTTCTACAATGATTGGTTACTAGAACTGACTCAGCTGATTGAAAATTTGCCTTCAAATGACAAATTGATTAAAATTACCTTGCATTTTACGATGCGTACTACTTTACGAATTTTTGCTTCACAAAAGGCTCCCTTGTACTTGGCACTGACTTCCGTACTGACAGCCAGATAAGGCGGATCATCTCCCTGAATTAATTCCAAACAGTTATTTGTCAATTGTTAATAAGTCTTTCAAATATCAAGTCTGGGACATCGTATTTTATGGATGCATAAAATATGATGTCCTAGATGACCGAAGAAATATAATTTTTGACCGCACATACATCTTCCGACAACTGATTCCGAATATGTAATTCCCTACCAATAAAATAAGTATATATTTGCTATAATCAAAAAATACGTACCATATTATGTACTACTAATTCTTTGACGACAATAGATAATCGATACACTTGGACGAGCTCTGCTAACTTTCACATCACAACCCTGCTTGAATTACAGTCATACTCCTGCCGTATTTGGTATTGCTTGTAGAAATAAATAATTTTAACCCTCCGCAATAATATAAACCAATGCTGATATTCTTTTAAATTCTCCGAAGTTTGTGTAAAAACAGTTCAGTCATCAATGATCTGGACCTGGACCTGGAAAAATGATAGTAATTGTTTACAGTTTAGCTTAGCATTTACAACTTCGCATTTTACCTTAATTCATAACTTTATTGTAAACTATAGTCCATTTTTTTTTAAATGTCCTTTTGTTATTCTGAAAGGTTAGAAGGCAATGCGAATAATGAGATGACGT
>JAQFYB010001443.1:0-32591 GCA_034694085.1 Pogonognathellus longicornis | reverse complement strand
ATACGCACATGTACCTACACTTCTTTCTGAAAACGACGAAATGAAATTTCGCTCCACTAATCTGAGCATCACGAAATCTAAATGTTCATAGTTCATACAAATACAACCGTATATTGTGCATATGGATATCATATGGCATATCGGTGCATGTACATGTGAAGTCCTTCCACGACTTATGAGTACCGCAAAGCTTCAGGCTATAGGAAATTCGAGGTTAGAATTGAAATTACCTTTTTAAGAATTCCGACTATTGCACATGTACAGTACCTCTACAATGTGCCACAGGACATTCACGTGTGAGTGTCTGTAATAAATATTATATACATAAATATCGTACTATATTCACATTATTACTTATATTAGTGATCTTCGACAAAATTAGAGTAGTGAAATCTCTGGATATTTGGTAGGAAAAAACAGAATGTTGGTACGTTATTAGCGGTAGCGTTGCTCAATGTCTTTAATTACATAAGGGCTCACGTGCGCACTGACTGTGACTTTATGCTATAAGCAGTTATAGGCCAAAGTTAATTAACAACTCATTTCGCTTGGCAGCCCCATGAAGATGTCGACACTAATTTTGCATGATTTTATTTTCTTCAAGTAGGAGAGAAAGATTAGGTAATACTAGGTGTATAATTATACTGTATGTATAATATTTTAGTTCGTTTTAATGTTAGGACAATTACAAATCAAATGTTTTAATTTGCAAACAATTTACTAGTGCTTTGAGAGCAAGGCATAGCATGCATAATCTTAAAAAATAAAAATTATTTTTTATAAAATTAATCATTACACACTGAATGTGAGTAAAATATTTGATGTATCAACCTAATATTATTAACATAGTAGATTAATAAATACAAGGTGATCGGTAGGTTTAGTTGTTCATATTGAATGTTGTAAACATACGTTTGTCAATATGAGACATAGACTGTTTCTATTTTGGCATGAGATTTATTGTACCTATATATTATATACCTAGCCAATCTAAGTGACTCGAGTTACACAAACTAAATATTTAGTGTATTTTACCTACATAGATAATAATTATTTGATTGATCACAAATAAACGTATAAAAACAAATGAATACCTACCATTAAAACTGTAAAGAAGTGTAATACTAATTATGAATTAAATTGATAATTATTAGGCTAGATTTATGTATTATTTTATCTTGGTACGGGTTTAATAGAGAATCAAAAAGAACATTATCTTTGTCATTTGGTTACTTTATTTACTGTGTGTAATGTGGTAAGATTAAATCTATAATTATCATAGTATTATGAGAATCCTCAGTTTTCGCTTCGGTAAGTGATTTTTGCGGCTTCTACTTAACGGAGACCTCAACGGGCTCAGGGGAAATCATGCAAAGACCTGTAGATATATCAACATACGAACTATAGAAGAGTAAATGTGTTTGAGTTTGTTCTGTGTATAACAATTATACGAGTTGGTTAAGATTAGTTTGATGTTATGGTTATTGAGAAAAGTGTCTTGTAATGTAATGTCAAACATGCCTGACAAGGTATATGGCACGAAATTAATATTAGTGATAGCTGTTCGTACGTTGTAACATTTAAACAGATATCTATTACATGCATGATTTAGTTAGGCACTATTAATTCTACTGGGTATAATATTATTTCGCCAAGCTATGTTCAAAAATATCAAAACCAAACGGGCAATGTTCACATCAGTAAAGTCGCCTTCAAGTTATTCACATAAAAACGACTTACAATTGGAATAGTCAAATAAGCATAACTATTAAGAATTCGTTGTTTTGAACAAAGGTTGGGTGTAATAGAGAAAATATTTTTGCATTTATGAGAGTAAGATTTTGTTGGATATCCAAATGAATATACGTGTGTATTTTGTAACCCAACTTGTTCTCAACAGAATAAGATTGAAAACTTTCTTTATCTTATTACAGGACCAACTCTTTGCCTACAGCTAACCAAGATAATATCATAGTTTATTGCTGCACTAATAGTACTTAATTATTTCTGTTTCCTTCCGGCATTTTTCACATGTTTGATAGACACAAAAGGAATTTACACAACATCTTTGTGAGTAAAGAATAATACTGTGCGTGTTAATTGTAAATGATGCTCATTTGTCGTATGTAGGAATCTTTGTGTTCTTCTTTCTGATATACAAGTGTAATGAGATGATCCAAATGAAAAAGACCAACAGAATGAGATTTGTTCACCAGCACTCTTATACGTATATCTTTCCCTGCGACATATTTGAATTAATTAATGTCTGTACTTGTTTGCTGAAAATTCCTTAAACAAAAGGACTGTAATCTTTAATGTAATTTTCAGGAATTGTGCTAGTGTGTATCTTATGTTACTGTGTTTATGGGTAATCTAGTCTACAAGGTAATCTAGTCTACTAAGGTCTACTAAGGGTAATCTAGTCTACTAAGGAATTGAATACAATTGCATCTATACCTTAAGTTATATAAAAGTTTAATTTTTACTGATTCCTCGTATGTTATATTTAGCCATAATTGAGAATATTAAATATAATTGTACTCAGCCGTGAGAAGTATTGATAAAGGAAAAAATAATTTAATATTTACATGCATTGAAGATTGATCTGACTTGAATGTTAAAATGGTATTAGCTAGAATAAAAGTGTGCTGTGATACATAAATCATTTGTTCTATGTTTCTATGTGCTACTAAGTATTAAAACAAGTCAGAAAACATTGTAAGCCTTGTACAATCTATAAATGTTAGTTGTGGTTCATACTGACTGCCCAACGTAAAGAACAAAGCTATAGATCCAAGTATAACCATCAATAACAAACTGATAGACAACTTGTAATAAATCCTTGTTTAACTTGTTTGATCATTAGTACTTGAGACTTTGTCATTATAAATGGTGATTGAACAATTGTAGACATTTTAGAGAGAGAAGGAAAGCAGTGAAAGAAGAGAAAGCAACTAGAAAACTATGGAAAGTTACGAACGATTTATATTTTTAATCTACGAACCCAATTACATGTTGAGAAGATATAATATTACACACACAATCTACCCCTACCCATACCATACATATAAATACCTAATTGCATAATAAATTGCCAATTAATTTGATAGTTGGTTAAGGGATTGATTTCAAAGAAATGTATGCCTATATAATTATATAATTTTAATTATTTAGAAGTATTCCTGCCAGTTAGTTGATAAATCATATCAGTAAGACACACATAATATAATTTGGAATCCTATTATTATACTAACTACTGCCATGCTGCAAGTATCCAATTCTCCTGACGCACTTCTCCTTCTGTATATATTCGTCAATTTCGCCTGTATACTGCTTAGGTTTACCTTACAATCAAATCAAGAATACTGATTCACTTTTGATAATGACAATGTGAATTCCAGTTTAGTTCCTTTAGTTGCTTAATGATAGATATCGATTTTACCCTTTAACTCGATTCAACTCAAATCACAATATACCTAGTAGAACTCAACCTACAAACTACAAAGACTTTTTTTACTATTTTCAACAATGCCATATTCGATAAAACAATTCACTTTAATTTCATACATCACTTACAGTTGGTTATGTATAAAGACCACCATTTGCCTGGCTAGACTAGACATCCATTACTTAGCACTGTCTGCTTGGCTGCGTTTCACTATTTCTACATAGAACTAACTATTGTTTAATAGTTCTAATAATATCTATCAATGTAATAGCAATAAAAATGTGTACACAATGTTATGATACTTTTTAGAAAGCAATTAAACAATAACTTCACACAATAACTGTGTTCGGGATGCTCTGCACAGGTACGTACAAACATTATTTGCTCTGTTGCGTACAATAAAAATGAATAACTTCAAAGATTTGGAAATCAGTCGCTCATGTTCATGTCATGAGCAAGCGGTCAATCAACTGAACCGAAACATCCAAGTACACACATAACCATTTTCTCTGCACATGGGTTGAAGACTTACTTTTACCTTGAACCGTTTTAAATACCGTGTCTCTATTTCCATTATATATATATATATATAGAAAGTGAAACACGGAATACCTAAATGAAACACAGAGAATATAGTGTGGTTTACACTTCCCCGTCTGTTGTCTCAACGTTAATTACAATTTAGAGCTAAATATGTTTTGGCTTTCTCTTGTTTACTTTCCATCTCTACACAGACTCGTCAAGATATATAGAATGTATGTGAGTCTGAGTTAGACACATAGGTAGGTAAGTACAATTATATTATATAAGCAAACTCCACGTGCTGTCTCTATGTTAGCTCGAGTAAATCCATAGGTAAAGTTCTCTGTAACTTTGTATCAGTCAGCATTTCGTTTCACGGTACATAATTTCATAGATAACATTTCCCAGATTCATTTACAGTCATATTGTGAGTCAAGGAAAAACCACCAGCACGTTCAAGGCAAATACAACATGAGTATCTGACGACTCGAATAAACAGTACACCCAATTTGAAGTGCTAAAGAAAGCTTCATCAAAAAACCGTCGCTGCCAATAATAAGACAAAACATTCTACATTATGGATGTACAAATAAATTCATTATTACCATTCTTCACTAAGTTGCCATAATTGACAATGAATAAATAAATAATTAAGTACTCGTGTAGACAATTACGTATAGTGATTATGAATCGACAAAATGATACAGTGGCTATAATAGTCATATAATTACAAACGTTACTGATTATACGATGTAATTATATGTACACAACGACGAACTTTAATAGGTATGTATATTCACGGCTAACAATGGGAATAAAATCAATACTCAAATGGTTCATGTTCATGTTTTAGTAAGAAATCGCATATTCTTGCATTGAGACTAGTGTAGGAATGTAATTCGCACAAATTCAGTATACATATACACACAATAGAAGTAGTCACAATAAAATAGCGAATTCCCACAGTTTAAGTTCGTCTGTGTAGTTGTTATTGTGCTTCAAGGGTTAATAATATAAGCCAGTCCTTCTTAGGGGAGTAAAACTGCTAAATACTACTTAATATTGTGTATGTAGTAACTTACACTCAAACTCATTTTACGCATTCAACTATAACATTAAAAAATGTTTTATTTGTACAACAGCAAAAAACTGTCAGTGTAGCAGTATTGGATTGGAAACATACACAACCTAAACGTCTCCAATGAGTGTTTGTAACTGAGACAAATATCTGCTATAATTACTTTATAGGTTGATAGTTAATATTTTTTTTCGTAATTCATGAATTGTAACTTAATTATATAGTATTCCACTTTTGAAGAACTGTCTACTAAGTTATTATGTTATTTATCTCATAAAAAGTATCTCAACCTCAAACTTCTGTTTTATATTCCTGTGTTCTCAATTGTGCCCCTTTGGAGCACAATATCATTGTATTGAATTTGTAGAAATAAACAGGATTTCTGCACAACACATAAAAACTTATGGGAATAATGTATTGTAAAGTGTATACATTTTTGTCTCAATGCCCAAATAGGAAATCAGTGCTACATGTAAAAATTTTGTTTGTGTCTATCTCCATCTAGGAGTACTAGTGAGTTGAGAGAGCATTTGTTAAAGTGAAGAAAGACCCATCTGCCGCTCTCAGACCTCCATGTGTATTTCTTAAATCTGTGCTGTGCCTTTTATGTACATAGAATGATGGTGTTGCGACGTACTACGTATGAAGAACCAGAGATGTCTTTACAGCCATAATTGCTGTTCGTAGGTGCAAATTTGTATTGTGTTGTGGTTTATGTGAAAAATGTAAAGTTAGTAGTTAAGCTATAGGTTTAGAGCGCTATATTATATAGAGCCCGGAGCTAAAGCTAAAGCTCAAGTCAATCTCTTTTATGTACACAGGCGATACGTGATATCAACTTTACACACGGCAAGACTACAGCAGGCACATAAAGTAAAAGGTAAAGAGATAAGTACAACTCTTTACCTGTGCATTTATACGTGTGTAATACACATTAATGTATGTTGTGGTGTGGTATCACATGGGATGACTTACCTGTCGTGTTCTATCGCATAGCTATGCTTTACCTTGCCAATGTCAATTATGACCTCAAAAAGGTCTTCTCACACTACTCACTCACACAATCTATAGATTCCTTATATAAAAGTACCGAGCGAGAGAGAGATATACATACATACTTGATTCCCATTAAAGGCTACACTAGGAGTAGTATGTAAAATATGTATTTTACCTACTCGTCTGCTCATACAACTACTAAGAGGATGGCTGTGTGATTGCATGTCGAGTGACTTAGCAAGTGGCAAGCAAGTAAACTATATTAATTTTATACTACAGCAATCAGTTAAAGTACCTAATAGTTTAGTTAATAAGTGCACAGACAGCTCAATTCGTATAACACTTAAAATCACAGGATTCCGACGGAAATTCCAGACTCGCGTAAGATGAAATTGGTAAGTTAAAACTTGGTTTTATTCATGTAAATACAAGTCAAATACATAAACAAAAGTGAACTATTTTAACTTACATGTTTTTAGATTAGTGTGTGTAGTTTTATTGATATGTGCTATTGTTTTATCAGTGTATTACTTACATACAATATTAACATTTTAGTTTCAATTTGGTTTTGTCGGGTGTGTTTTCTATATACATTATGTATGTCTGTACCTTGTGTGAGTGTCACATAAGTCTCGGTCGGTGTGAGTTTTGTTTAAGTGGATTGTAGATTTTTAACTATTTAGTATTATTGTGTATACATACCCGTCAAACGTTTATTGATTGCTCTTGTAGTGTGTCACTATTTTTTGCTACTAGTACTATATAAAGTTAAACATCGCATTAAATACAATGATTGTAGTTTTTGCTTGGATATTTGTGATGTATGCTAAAGGAAGTATTATTGTTATTTAATGAATCTCTTTTTACAATTTGTAAATAAAGTGACAAGACTATTTAGTTTCTGTCTTTAGAAGGATGTACATATAAGGCAAATGTTTACATTTAGTAGTCAAGTGTTGCTTGCGAGTTGTGACTCAAGGTACTTTATGTCGGTACCTATAAAATTCTAAAATAACAATGAAAATTCATAACAATTCCTTAAGTATAAAGTTTAGTAATGATGTTTTGTCACACTGTACTATTTGTAAACTATTAACTGTAAGTCAATGAGTATGTAAATTGTATTCTGTATATGGAGTATTGACTCTGAGCTTTGATGGTTCATTCATAATAATATATTCTTGGCCTTTTCAATTAAGAAACAGCAAATAGAAAGGATGACTCAGTTCTAACACATTCCACACTGTAACCTTTGAGCCGAAAGTTTAACAGCATTATTAAGTTTGTAACTATGTGTTATGTTATGAATGAGGCATCCAAAGAGTATTTAGTAAATCTGATTCGTCAGTTGTCAGTGAGAAAGCTGCAATACTACATAAAATTATAGCGTGTAACTCTCTGATTGTGAGTGAGTCAATTTAATTATCTTGCAGCTATAATCTAGTTATGTAAGTTATAATCATTATGACATTTATAAATCATTCCAATTGGAAACCATCAAGTTATATAAATGTAGTGCATACACAGTTTGTACTAACTAAAAACTAAGTGAACTGAGTTGAGAGTAAACTTAAAATTAATTAACCTAATTGAATCTTATACAAGTTTAATTCGTTTCTTTACAGGGAGCTGTGTAAAGTGGAATTCAATTTATAAGTGATGATACCCGGATGGTTCGTATATAATCATGGTACTTCAAGATCGTGTACATTCGAAGAGACTGGCATTTCTACTCATTGAAACTACCTGTAAAGAAGTTCCAGGAAACAACTTGAACTCCAGAGCGAAGATTCTGTAGCGACATTAATCCGAGAATGAATGAAAGAACAAAATTACGTATAAAAAGCCTTCACGTTAATTAATTTTGCACACCTTTACTACAAGGATTACCTCCTTGCTGAAAATTAATTACACAAACTAGTGCGAAAATATATTCCTACATTACTCCGGCCTGTTGTCGACTCAAGGATATGAATATTAAAGCGATAAAACAGAATTATGGGAACGCTGGAAGCGTCGTTTCCATGTTATAAACGTTACATAAGTTATGAAGAATAAATAATTTTGTTTTTAATCAACACACAAAACTTCTATTTCAACTCTGGATACCTACAACAGTCATCCGTAAGTTTTTACACTGTAATTAAACATGCATTACCCAATACATTCACTTTCCTTCGTTAGTTAACAAAAGTCTGTCATGCAATTAGCGTATAAAATCCCTTAACAAAAATGATAATTATGACATTAATAACCTTTAGGCAGATTTTCTCTTAGACACATGCCATGTCTGCATTAAGACTATTCTTAATATTGCAAATTTCAAAGCATCATCTGTATGCTTATCACCGATGCATGTGTAACAGTGTAATGTCTGTATGTGTATATAATTATTTTAGCGTATGTAACATATGGATAATATTATAGAGAAGTTGTGTAATGATGAATGTTCTGTATGTAATGTAGTGAAAATGTTTATAGCTTTTTGATCTGTGAGTGACTATGTACATATCTCATTAAATTTCTTATTAGAAGATCTGTAGGACACATATAGAAGTAGCGAGTGACCTTTGACAGACCATAAGCAACTCAAAGTCAAAATCATTCAGTGTCTAATATTAGTCATAGAGGTTTGAGAACACCTGAAACATATATTTTAGCTTTTTTGGTCCATCACGCTTAGAAAGGCTGTGATAGGAAGCACACCTTTGTTTGACAATGACATGGAAAAAGAGATATGATAAAAATATTGAAAATGAAAAGAACATATTATTTTATTGTGCAATGGTAGGTGAGGGTGAGGCAAGTATAGCATGTGTTGCGTTGGAGGTTGAAGTTGTCACATTTATGTGTCTCTAATCTTTGCAAGTAGGTAATACAAATGAAATCGTCTAGAAGCTGTTAGTGAACTCACAGTTGTGAAATACAGAGTGAGTGGTCTTGTCACGTCATATTTGGATGATGGCATTGTTTTACTATTGCTATACAATACGCAACCAAACCACTACATCAATGTTTTTACAGCGCGTGCTGAATACTATAAAATATTATTGACTTTTGCTCCATTATTATTTGCAAGACACCTTTCTTATATCTGTGTAAACGAAAGATCTACAAATATCTGTAGTACATATGTACATATCTGTACAACATACACAAAAGTAATTCGCGTCGGAACAATTAACTACATCTTTGAACATTGTAAGTCAAAATTGTGTAGATGTGTTTTAATGAGACGGTATATTTATAACAATGTAAGACAACTCTCTATGTGTGTACACTCTTTGTGAATATTTGCAAACGAAAGATGTAGAAAGATGCAGGTATCTATTGCGAACTTCTTTTTACAACTTGTACACGTCTGTGTATATTCTTACTTTGAGTTTCAATCCATAACTCGTCCAATAAAGTTCTGGTCAGGTTTGCAAATACTAAAGTTCCTAAATTGGTTAAAGACTAAGCTGGGCAGCTGACTAAATCTTTTAGCGTGTTGTGTTAGCTGACAATATTTTATGACAGTGTATCTCTCTGTGTGTTATGTTATATACGTAGTATATTACATAAACTTCGATTTCCTTTCATTTCCATATCTGATTCTGTTGACTTATTCGTATATTATGTATCTCCCACGGTGTCCATGGTGGTAATAAAAAATGTCTTGCCATGTCTGCCACACAGCTCATAGGCCGTAAAGCATTAACACATGTTCAGAGACACACTGGTAATATACACAACCATTTTTAATCTTTTTCAATCGTTTTATGTAAACATAAATTCATTACTTATATGTATTGTACACATGAATGAGGCTCTTTATGAATTCATATTTTCATCTTTTCACTTTTGCTATTATTTCATGATATTATTATATCGACTTAGACATTTCCATATGCTTCATCAGCATGCATATCCATAATAATGTTATCTCTTAACTTGAGAAAACATGCGTCTCAATCTCAGTCCCAGACAGAGTTACTTATTGTTAGTAGTTATTGTAGTTAGCATATGAGGTCAGGAAAGAGAAAGGTTTTAAGGTACAGTGCAGGCAGACACACGATGACTCGGTGATGTCTCATGCAGTTTGTCATTCTGTCTCTATTTTTAACGCGATCATACTGTTTTGCGAGCAGCATGCAAAGCACATATCTATCTAGGGATAATAGTTAATGTAAACAGAAATATAATGCTTTCTTTGCTCTCATTCTGACAACCATAACTACTATCAGCCGCCAAAATCCTAGTGAAATTCTATTCTCCATGAATACATTACGAGTATATAATATTCAGCAAAAAATATTTCGGGCATGAATTTACTAGAGTGGTACTGATTGGATTAGCTCCACTATTTATTGGCTTCTTGAATTAAACTACAGCAAGTAGACCTACCTAGTCGTAGAGTAATAACTTTTGATATATGGTGCTACTTGCTGATTCGAGATTCGGTTACAAAAGGTTCTACCCGTCGTTTTATGTAACGAGAAACCATGCTAGGAAATAATACTACGAGTTCTACGTAACTGAATATAATTCATTTAATAAAAGATGCCACGTTTTTATATTGACGAAGCAAAGCCAATGCTAGAAAGAATGATGGAGTTTGAATGCAGAAATTCTACAGGAGTAGGGCAGTAAGCCGATTCGTGTTGCAGCATAACACAATAATATTATCATTTATTTAGCACTGGCACTAATGCATATTTTATGCCATGTGACCTGTGTTTAGATTCATGCAAATCTCTGTAGGCAACATTCTAACTTTATTAAAAAAGTACCTACCATGAATAGTAAAAGGGGATGGATACTGCAACCATTTATTTACACAGTGAAATAACGTACAAAAATAATACTAGAACAAACTGCGCATTTACTGAATTAGTTTCCTTGATACTTGTAATGTTACATACCTAACTAAACTAACAATAAGCAATTTCTGTATAAACCTAGTTTTAGAACGTGCCTACTCCAACATTAAGATTTCAGAGCAACCTACCCACTTGATTCTAAATAATTCAAAACACTGAGTTTTACAAAATATTTTAAACCTTGACATTTTTGCAGAGTTTTAAAGAGAACGTGACAAAATATTGCATTAAAACATAATATTTTTGTTGATATAGCGTAGGAGAGTTTTAGTATTTATTTCCTTAGACAGTTCAACAAATAGAAATTATTAGAATTATTACACAGTATGTAGGAAATGTTTCCAGGATAATTATACATGTATATGTATATAGGGATTAGAGACCTACTTCGCATAATGTCCGTGTTAAAACGACAAAATGACACACTGCTGTGTCATAATCATTAGCTCATAATCATAACTAGCTAATTACATATCTTATCGACTTGTATTAACTTGGTATTGTTAGTAAGCAGTAGAAGCAGCCGTCTTTGTAGCCAGCTTGCAAAAACTGTCTAGTATGTAATTGGTAAGTCTATATAAGTAGTTAGCCTTTATGAGTTATTGATTTTCTGTGGCTACCTATCCAAAATATCCATCACCCAAATACAAATCCATGTCCATGTGCAATCACAGTTTCGATATTTCCTTCCTTATTTGTTCTGTTTTGCGGTTGCACCATCTCAAGTTTATTTACGGGCATTACACTAAACCCTATTTTGAATTATCGTTGCGCTGGATGTGTACATATGAAATGGTTTATTCACCTAAGCTAAGATTGAGACTGACGTGTATACGTACACACATTAGCGTTTTAGATACAAGATAAAATATTAGTCTTTTGGTGTCTGTTATGTTATTTATTACTAAGCACTCATTGACTCGTAAATGTTGAGCTGAAAGTGTATAGTTATAATATTAGTAAACTTTTTGCTTGTATAGTAATAATCTGTTGAATTTCTCGTTGTTTGCCACATGCAACTCCACTTGAGATTTGAATTGGATGCTTGACTGCATGTAGAAACTCATTAGTTTTACCCACAGGAACGTGCGGTCTCAATCTTAAGAACAGAAATACTCTTTTTTCCTGTGTGGTAATTTTTTGTTTGAGACCCACTCGGTGTATAAGGTTTAATCGTGGCTCGTGTTAGCAAAAGCTAACAGACAAAGTGTTAAAAAGCAAATTTATTAAGTGGAGATCAGTTGTAGTAATGAGAATCATCAGGATATTCAAAGCAACATTATACATAGCACTTACACATACTTAGAGATTGTAGTGTATACGCATCATATTACTCATGAACTAGTACATTACTAACGTTACATATTATATACACAAGTTAACACAAGTATAATATTTTTGATCCCTCTCTTCTATCTTTCTCTCATGTATGTGGTTCAACTTTTTGCTTGATGCATTATGTTTACACTAACTTTGCATAATATGTTGACTATAGACATTAGACATGTGTAAATGTTTTCATTTTGTCGATATGTTATTTTTAACTCTCTAACCATTCTTTGAATCATTTGTTTTTTCAGAGACATTGCTGTTAATATCATTTTATTCATCGTTTCTTCAGTCCCCAGTCGGAGTCTGCCGCTTTCCAGCAAACAATCCACTGAACTTGTTGGAATGAAAGACGATTCGTAACTTTATTACAAACGATTCAGTTTGTAGCTGCTACTACAGAGTGGAAAGTGTGAGTATTTATCACTCCAGTATTCTTTGCAAACGGGAACAACAAACACATCCTTTTTATTTATCTGTCTCTTCTGCACTCTCTGTCTGCAACACACACACACAAACACACATCAAGTTCATTCCGAGTTCATCGAACGTTCTATTCTTTCCATAACAAGCAACTACACTACTACAACCAGTATTCTACTACAATTGAAACTATTTTTTAATTTCTAGATCACTCTATTCATATCTAATTAAGAAACGCATTGGAATAAATTAGCGGGTGAACAATGATTCCACCACCGCCGCCGCCAGGTCCACCTCCACCGCCTGCATTTAGTGCACCCAATGTTAAGTCATCTAGCAAAAACGACCCTAATGGACGAAATATGCTCCTCGAGTCCATTCGCAGTGGCAAAAAATTGAAGAAAGCCCCCGTCGTTAATGACAGAAGTGCTCCAATTGTCGGTAAGTGCCATTACATCTTTTTTCAATCCATGTATGTTAAAAGCTTTCATTTGATTCTACGTTTAAAAGCGGCTAGGTACAATCATTCACATGCAGTTTATATAAACACAAAGATGTATGCATATATAGTATGTTCTTGAAAAGTGTTTGTCTTGAACAAACGTTTTGTGAATCTCTCTTGTATAATGTCTCCTACCTACTATAGAAGAGACAATAGGGTTATTTTGTATTCAATTTCTTTGAAGTAACAGGTCAAAGTGAGGAAAAGGTGTGTCAGCAAATTGTTGATTCACTGTATAGAGTGGGATAATAATGGATAAACCATATTAGTATATTAGCTCATTAACTTGGTAGTAGTTTAGTTGGTGACTTTTAGCAATACAACATGCTAAAATATATCAATATTATAAATATAATTGTTCGTGTATATGTATGGAGTTTTTGTAGCATTGCAAAATGATTTTGTATTGTAAGCGCAAAGCAACCGTGCGTAGAGTTCAGTTAGGGAAGGAGTAAGAATGAAATGGGAATAAATAGTCACACTTTCAACAATAATTCTATTATTGTATGGTTTTGTTTGGAAGATTTTGTTGTTAGCTGACTCAATTATTTGGAATTATGTTCCATAAAAGGAAAGTAAACAAAGAGTTTATTTTATCAGTCATGATGAGTATGAGGCAGCTTTGAAATCATTGCAATTGTTGTTTCTTGTATCGTAATGTGTGTGTGGGCGGGATTTGTGTCTGATGTACTCGTTTGGCTGTAAATTGCATTGGGTTGGCACCGAACCTCATCTAAAATGCAGTGATTGCACCTAAGCACCCATTTAGCAGTCATATGGATCATCAAACGAGAAATCTTTTCCTTTACTTATATACCATGCATTGTGCTCTGTCTGTGTGCATGGTGCATACTCTTTTATTTAAGTAAGTGCACGTGAGAGACGGAAAGATATGCTACATCAACAAAAATAAATTACGCACCTAAGAAACAAACATTGTGTACATGTAGACGTATGTACCTAAACGAACATCCCAAAATGAATGTAGAATTGGTATGGTGGTGTTTGGTGTGCTAGGATCAGTGATATAAGAATCAGATCAAGGCAAAATAATAATAAAGTACATGTGTAACTATAATATGAGTAGGTAATGCAGAATAATATAGATCTTGGGGATAGATGTGCAACTGTGCAAGGATAGATTCACACTGCTATGTAAAATGTATGTACTGTATGTATTTGCTTCCTCTATACACTTGGTTTCCTTACTCACAAACTTGAAGATGCGTTTTAGTTGATATTACTGTACATATTATTAGTATTTCTTCGAGTATGTACGGCATACGTGAGCAAAAGGAAAAGGAAAAGCTTAAGTCTGTTTGGAGATGAGATCCGATGCCAAAAACAATGAGTCCACTTTGTTTCGTTTTGGCTTAACTCGTCTTTAAACTAGGTTCTGTAGTTGCTATTTTATCACAGGAAGAAAAACATCTTTTGAATTTGTGTATCATTGTTGATTGTAACCATTTTAAGCAAGTCGGCTCGGCACACCACAACCTATCCCACCTTGCGACTTCAATTACTATACACTTTCATCATTATCTTAATAAATTCGTCTGAACAATAACAATACTACTAAACCTGGAAGATTTACAATCGTTTAAGTTGTCACACAGTTTTCACGGCATGCCAAGTCCATCATAGTTTATGTCGTGTACGTACCTAGGGCATGGAAAAAATAAAGTTGTTACGTTTTCGGTACTTGAGCGAAGAAGAGGTGGCAATAATAGAGGCATCATTCCAAGCAGGTATATACACAAACAAATAAACATGGATATTTATTATAGGTAGTACTGTATGCATTCATGTAATGATATATTATATGGGGCTATCATTCAATGTAGTAATATTTTGTGCTTTTACAACTCTTGTGTGAGTGTGTTTTGTGGTTAATACTATCCACAAGCCCAAAAAGATAGATAATTTCGTGTAATATTCTTGTTTGCGTGTTCTGTGTGTTTTGAGTAGGTAAATAGGAGTAAAGTGAAAAAGATTGGATTTTGCAAAGCCTGCAAAGTACCTAAAGGTACAAGGTATTTATAATAATAATGTGATAATAATATGGGTTCTACTCTATCTCACTCTTCCTACGCATTATATTTTTAATATTCAAAGGCTGGCTCTCGTGAAGGGTGTTTTACGAAAGATAAAGATAACGTGCATGTGTGATAAGATTGGATCCGCTGCTATACCTAGCTAAATCTAATAAAGGAAACGAGATGATGAATATATTATGTATACAAATACGATTCCCAGATAATCCAACTAGTGTAAATGTGCCGAGTGAAAAACAATTTCAATGTTTCTTTACGTTAAGTCTGTGTGTCGGGTCTCAAAGTGACAAATGAGCTGTCACAGAGATCCCTTATAAAGCTGTAGCATGCCGTGATCTGACATACCCTGCTGGAGTTTATTTTTTACACAGACAAATCGAGGGAAATCATGACATAACACTAATATAAACTCCATGAGATTCGTCTATATACGCACCAGAACCATGGACTTACATAGAGAGTGAATTTACATCATGTCAACTCGGGACACATGCAAATGTGTGTACGCCGCATTTTGCTTCACATGGTCATCTTCATCTTCTCAGACCTTTATAAAAGTACAATCTACAAAATGCCAACTTAATCAACTAGTATAAATATGTAAACATAAATCCAAGTTTCATTTAAGATGTAATCATATGGCCTGTATGGCCTACTCTATGTATGTACCATCTTGCACCAGCAATCGATCATTCCTGTACGTAGTGTATATGGTTTCCATTTCATATATGCGATTTATAGATACATGCATTAGATATATGATATCCGTGTGCGGTTGCAATAATGTAAACACTGCTATAACATTCAAAGTCCTTTTGCGTTACACAAGATATTTCTGCTTCTATGCAGTAATGGTAGCGGCTGCAATTCAGGTCCAGATTTTACACATCTCTCAAGGTTTACGTCATTTTACAACATCTTGTTTGATTTAGGAAAGTATTAATCTCATAATTTTACAGATTTTTGCTCTTTTTGAGGTTGAGACGTTGTATATATCGTAAAAGTTAAAATGCCAAGCCGCAATATTGTTTTTGTGAATTTCTTTGGTCTCCATTCCAGTAATAGTGCGTTCTTTTCTTGGACAATTTGTGTGCATACTTTTTTCAGTTATTTAAGTGGGTTATTATGTTAACTTGTATAACTAGTATTCATAAGTCGATGTCTAATTGGAATTTGTTTTTATTTTCAGCGAACAATAATAAATCACCGCTGGGTGCTCCAAGTGGAGGAGCTGGAGGATCTTCTCCAGGAGGAGGGGGAGGACGAGCAAATGGATTAAATGTGCCACCAGGTCTTAGCGGACTTTTTGCTGGAGGAATGCCAAAACTAAAGCCAGTGGGAGCTAGCGGGACTGGTAGTTTAGGTGGAGGCTCAAGAGGAAATAGCAATAATAACATCAATAAGAATGATAGCAACAATTATCTTAATAACAATAGTACCGCGAGCAATAGTAGTAGTAATAATAGCAGCAATCACAGTAGCCCCGCTAGTCTTCACCATTCCCCCGCCAAACCATCGCCACCTCCAGTCCACTCACCAGCAGTTAGTCTTAATGTAATTCATATTTTGAATTTTAAATATTTAAATATTCATTAATAATATTCCGTCATTATCAGAGACGAAATTGTACTGCCTAAATAATTAACCGGAAGTGGTCTTTGTAAATATTTCAGAACTCAACAGAGTCAGGAGAAAGAAAGTCAGTGACGAATTTTGGAAAGCCTTCACTTGCACCTAAACCACCTGGAATGAATGGAAGACCAGCCAAGCCTCACCCTCCTCCGAAATTGCCCAATTTACACATTCCGCCGCCACCTCCCATGTCTAATTCTTCAATGGGAAGTGCTGGTTCGACGGAATCTTCCCCATCGACTGCTAATTATTATAATTCTTCTATGAGTTCAACTCCTGCCACCCCTCCCCCAGGAGGCGTTAATAGGGCACACAGTATGCGAATGCCAAAGTCAGCCTCGCCGACGTCAACGAATGCTGCCAATTTAGAATATAGTCGAACAATGGGACGGGCTGCAGGCCGTGGGTTTGTTGCAGCTGGACAACCTCCACCGCCTCCACGAATTATTCCCGTAATAAAACTCATAACAATTCCTAATTACCTACACCGATATTTATAATTTAATACCTACATTTTATAAATATTTCAATCAATTATTATCATTGTTTTCTTAGAATGGAGTTCCACGTGTTCGAGCATCTCCGCTTAGGCCTCCGACAGCACGACCGCCACCACCTCCCAATAAAGCACCACCAGGTCATCCTCCACCACCTCCGCCTGCTGCTGCACCACCTCCACCCCCTCACAGAACAGGCCCTGCTCCAATACCTCCTCAATTACGTGTGAATGGGGTAAGATCGATTTGCTAGTACTGATTATTCATATTATATACCTAAATATAAAATTACTTATGAATTACGGTTCTGAGTTCCATGAAATGTTTATGAATAGTGTAACGATAAGATAGTGTGATGGTGTCGTAATATTTATGATATCATGTAACACTTTAAGTACCTATTTACTATTTAGAGTATTTACTTATGTTTTTTATACCTACGTAAATGCCTGCATTTTACGCACGTGCAATTTTACAGCTATATGATTCTGTTTGTGATTTATGTAGTCGTTAGGTCCATTACCTCCTGTGCCACTTGGAGGACCGCCACCTCCGCCTCCTACAAGAAATTCGTCAATGAGAAGTATTAATTCAGCATCCTCTATTACGTCAGTAGGTTCTAGTTCTGGTTCATCATCCTCGTCTGTTTATACTGGTAAGAAGTCGCAGTTTTATTATTTATGTAGTAAGATTGTACAAGTAGTAACTATTTGTGTATTTGTATAGTGTTACAGAAATACATTAGGGGAATTTATATAAAAATAATGTTTTTGTAATTTACAGGGATTGACTTAGAGTCTAAGTTTGGTCATCTTTTTCATAAAATTGAAGAATTACCGAAACCTGCACCTTTCAGTGGAATACTTAAGAATTACCCTAGTAAAAACGGTAAGTTCATTTTTATTCCGCATATTATGTACAAACATTTTTACGGGAGTAACTTTAAGTTATTTACTAAAGAGCTATAATTTGATTACATTTGATTACAGCTCAATCAATCAAGAGACAACCTGCCCCACAACCCCCGACTCAGATTCAACTTGGAGCGAAAATGTGGGCAAACAACACTTCAACTTGTTAATTGTACGTGCATGTAGATGAATGTTTTTAAACTGATATAAATATTACTGGTGCTCTATATCTGAGACTACACATCGTTAGATGAAATTGCGAACGATTATCCCAATCCCAACATTCTAACGATAACTGCATAATATAGCATAATATTCTACTTATTATAATATTACTTACTACCACCCACGACCCAATTTTCATATTTATAAGAATCAATACGGTATATAATAGTACGTTAGATATTTAATATTATTACATGTACCAGCAATACGTATACTAGAAGAGTACATCTTATACGGTTGTACATAATCATACGCCCTAAAATAACAACACAAAAATAACAATGATAAATAACTTAGGGTTATAATTGTTTTAATGATTTGAATTTTTGATTTTAAAGTCTACACTACATAATTACCTGTAATTAATAAGGAAATAGAACAGTAGGTTTTAGACATTACTACATACTTGTTTTACACGTTCTACGTCAAACCGAATCAACATGATAATATCGATACCTAATAGTTACAAATACGCCTTGAAATTTTATTGATTGTGTCTGTTTTCCGAACTACACACGTGAAACAAACTTTTAGGTGTAGGAACAAAAAAGTTCCTACAAACCTAGAAATAACTGATATGATGATTGTGAATTTAAATTAGCATTTCGGGTGAAAATAAAAATTTACTATTTTTCGGATAACTTTGTAAAGAAGTCTCAAATTCATTTCATAACAGACTTTTTATTATTAAGTTGATTTCATGCTTTCTCTGGACGAAACCTTACAAACAGTTGAAAAATCATACGACACGTAGTCAACATAATAATTGAAATAACTGTGATGAGCACAACGACTTTAATTATCTCAAACTTGTGAAATTTGTTTATTTCTCTTTCGGTATCCATTGCATCTTGCAGATTAGCCACGTCAAGGTTGTGCACTGAAGAATCATTCTATATTCAAGAAATAATTTTTGTTGGAAAACAGTGTACAGATTACCGTTGCATATGAAAGGTTGTAAGAGTATTGTATAGTAGTTTCTTACTTTTTCTCCATACTCTGCAATCTCCGAAGAATCAATCCCAGTCTCATTGGAAATGGCGTTGTTCCCCGTAGCTTTGCCTACTGTTTTCATAACCCGTAAAATAAAAGATTCGTCTAATTCTTCTGTAGCGACGATCCCACTACTGCACTCGAGAGCAAAACGAAGCACTTTCACAAGTTTGTCTACGACATCTTTTTCACAAGAAACCATTATGATTTACAAAGAAAAGAATTATTTGCTTCAAGTTAGAATTCCTATGTAATCGTTTACCCGGAAATGTGGAATGTCTTTTCACAGGGAAATCTTTGGAGTCACTGATTGCTCGGCAAATCTCTGTCTCTTTTCTTCTTGTACTAAAAGGAAGATGTCGATTCTTATCATTTGCTTGTGAATTCTGAACTGAATACTATATGCATGGTAATAATATATAAGTTGGGTACATATACATTAGGTGCACAAACGAGATGATTGTGCGAGCAAAGTACACATTTGTAAGTATGCCGTGCACGATGTACCTCAAGCTCTGCAGATTGCACAGAACGACTTATTCCATATTCCTAGTTATCCCGTGGAGATATACGATACAAATAGAAGGATAATTCCGCGTTTACTTTCGAGGAATGCTCCAGGAATAATAAACATGCTCGCTAAGTAGGATGAACGGTTCCGGTTTGTTTATAAGCATCGGAGAAATTGGCGACTACTCGAATTCTGAAACGGGGACTATTTTTAGGAGTTCTATCTATCAAATGCCATTTGCCAAAACATGTGTTAAGATCAATTATAACGTTAATTTATTTTATAACGGTGCATATGTGCACAAAAAGCAAGTTCTAATGATGAACATCTTGTCGGTAAATGGACTCAGTAATTTGTCGAACACCTTGACTTGTCTCAGTGTCAGCCGGTTATTACCAAGAGTTAAAAATGTATTGATAGCTATCGCTAAGAATAAGAACGGTGCTTGCAGATTGCAGTATTAGTAAAACCATGTAAAACCTGAAGTTGATGACAGACAAGCTTTGATGTAGAGTAGAGATTGGAAATACTGCCCTGTAACTAGTTAGCACTCACTACATAGGCAACGGGCGTTTGACATTCATTTTGAATCATAAACAAAATTTATTGCTTTTTACTCTTGAAATGTTTAGTAAACACAAAATTATTTTTACATTAACGTAAATAAGGTTTCATTAATATTGCACTGGTAACAGCATTGGCGAGGAAGGCACATACATATACATTAGTAGAGAGGTATGGATTGTTACACACTTAACACTGGCAAAAACTTTTGTATATGTATACCTGTCAATTGCTTATGTATGAATACTATATACGGTATCGGGTAAGAAGCAATTTTGTGCACACAAAGTAAAAGCAGGTATCGCCATTCGCCAAGTAGTCACTGAGTAGTATGTTTGTGTAATTCAAGGACATTATGAATTCATCAAATTTTCATATACATAGCTTTTTTAATTTTAGTTAGCTTTATAATTTAGTAAGGATTTATACTATCGTTTTCTAATATCTTAGGGTTAATCGATCTAAAGGGATTTGGAAGTACATTGTTTTATATGTTCTCAAAATTGGTCACTTGTTTCACAGACTGGAAATACAGAGAGAGAGCTTACCGTATCATGACAATTAAATTGAGAAAAAAATTCTTATCAACATACTATATAGAGAAGAAAAAATAATGGAAAATATCTGACAATAGGAACCTGTATTTGGTTTATTGAAAAAGATGTGTTGTACATATCTTGGAATTTGTTGGACTGTATAAATGTGTCATTTGGCTAAAACTTTTTAAAAATTGAGAAAAATGCATTATAATCTTATTAAAGTTTCCAATTCCAATGGGACTTGAGATGAATATTAAGTAGGTAAAATTAATTCTAAAATCTATTGACGAATTTGTTTTTGATTTGCAATTATAGAATGCATGTATATGTTGTTTGGATTATGTAGAAGGAAAGCAATTAGGCCGCATTCAGATCATCGTATGTAACAATTGTTAATTTCAATTCTCCAGGATGTTGCTCCGATTGTTTGTGTCCTCTACCAACCAGCGGCGACGTAATTGAAACTAACTGATTATCTGCAGCGCTTTGAATCGTGGCACATCCTAAGAAATGATCTCGCAAGATTCGTTTTTCCCATAACTGTGAATTTATATAAAAAACAAACAATTTACTATTTTGTATACAACCAACATTACTTAAATGTAACCTACTATTTTTAATATTATATACTAATAAACTTTGTGTAAATGTTTGACAAATAATGCCTTACTTCTACAGTAAGAGGTTTGCAAACATCTACTCGGAAGAAAACACCTTGAAGCCACCATTGCGGCGTCTGTGAGTTCTGTACCACTTGAGAAGTTAAAGAGTCATTTTCAGATTTCACAATACAGTAAGTATTCTCAGCTGCAGAAAACCAGAGCAAAAATATTATGTTAACATGATTTCATTGCCCACAGTATGTAAATGTTATACAGTGTTTGTGTTGCATAATGATGAAAACCTTTGGGTAGGCCGGTAGCACCCTCAACTGTAATGCAGGTAACACAAGTGGGTGGAGCGCAGAAAGGAACACAGCACCACATTGGTTCTGGAAAATCTTTCTTTAGTTCCTTTAATGATATTTTGGCTTCTGTGTACATTCTGAGAAGAAATTCTGTTTCAATACATGGATCGAAAGTGGTTGGAACTAGAACATGTCTTCCTTTGTTTAAGCTTCCTTGGAAGAATACACTTCTAGATTTTACATAGTCCGATGTTACAGCTTTTTTCTTCACACGATGAACACGATATTTGCGATTTTCTTCCACTTTCATAACATGGAAACCAATACTTTTATATTCAGTTCTATTTCGGGCATTCTCTGTTTTCCCACGTGTATCCGTTTGTATCAACTGCACTATCAGTTCCATTTCGTCGTGGGGAACACTAAAACAATACTAACAAATACAAAATTCAATGACATCTTGTTATTCACAGACATGCATTTTTTCAGAATTGTTTTTTAAGACGGATTTAACATACCTGTGGATTATTCAAAAAAGTATCATTATTTGGACATCCTCCTGCGTGATTTGGCAATGTCCATTGGCTTTCCTTAACATTTTCATGCCATGTTTTACGGAAATTAAATAAAGATGTGTTGATCAAGTGGCAAATGGATAAATCGGTAAACTCTGCAACAAAGTCTTCAAACGGCATCCTTCGGGATTCAGATATTACAATTTTAGGATCAATTAAATTCGGACAACCAATTTTTAAATTTAAAGGTTTATTGAAAATTTGCATACCAAAATTCTCCATCGTCTTCAAAAGTGAGGCCGAGCTTTTCCTTTTCAGTTTTGGAAATCTTAGTCCACTCAGGAGATCTAGAATTGATGTTGAGAAGTTGTTCGGGTGAGTAAGCAAATTCACTGGAGCGTTTTGACTGCGAAGCTGTAACAGCACTGTAGCCAGAGCTGGACGTAGTACCATGAGATTTCTCAGAGCCGTAAACAACGCTTGAATTACTTGCCTCCACAATCTCGCCCTCAACCACATCCCCACTTTTTTAAGCAATCGTATAATGAATGAACCGAAACCCAACAAAATCAATTCACCGATCCGACACCAACAATAACCAGCACCACACATCAGCAGCATTTCAGCGGATTAGAAAAACGGAGAGAAAGAAACAGATTTCAGATGACCAAACAAATATTTAACACAGTAGAAGAAAAATAAGTGCAGGTAAAAGAATATCACTACATACACAAGCTTTACACATTACTCAAATAGTACACAATAAATGTAAGTAATTAAGTACCTACGAGGGTGAAATTAGAATTGAAATTTTACATGAAAACAATTAACGAAAATTAGTAAGTTAAAAAAAGCTATTAGGCTAAGATTGGCATACATATATATTAATTATGTTAGCAACTACCTACCTCCTACCGATTCGTGAGTGTGAAGTGTGAAGGCATTATTATGACTCTTGCAATAGACGAAGTTTTAGTATTTATGTGTGATAGTGATAATATTATTATGATAAGTGAAATATAAAAATACCCATCACTGAAAGCTCCATTCCATTCTTTAGACCCCCACGGATTTCTCAGTCGAAGAAGAGTAATTTTCTCCCTTTCCCTGTAATATTTGAATCATGTAAGTATTTTTGAGTTATGTAAAAATGAGGACCTTCACATAATACATACATAGACACTTACACGGAGCATTGCATGTATACAATTAACATTTGCAGAAAATGTTACCAAAATGACATTTAAAAATCTCAAGTAGTAATTGATATTTTTACATTATATCTTCACTTAACTGCATAATGTAGTATGGGTATTGGGTATGTATATATTTTTATTGAGTTGGTTCTTACTTGAAAAGGGAAAAGAGTCCACTATTGCCAACATTAAGTTCTCGTACAGCCGTAATGCCATAAGCATGTCCTAGAACTAAACCAGTCTTTGTGCGACTCTCAAACAGAGCCGAGTCAGATGTCTGAAAAAATGCGACAGAGAAGACAATTTAATATCATTCAGTAAAAGACAAAGTGAAATAAATCAAACTGAATGCCTCTCCAGCGGTTTGTAATGTAAATGAGACCCAATGGTTTTGATTCGTTCCCTTCTCGGTGCAACTCGTTAACTGAGACTGGAAAGCATCCACATACATATACATACCATCCAGATAACGTTACTCGATCTCTCCTACACATATCTTCTCTATCTATGTATATAGTGTGGTA
The DNA here is from genome assembly GCA_034694085.1 of Pogonognathellus longicornis. NCBI lineage: Eukaryota > Metazoa > Arthropoda > Collembola > Entomobryomorpha > Tomoceridae > Pogonognathellus > Pogonognathellus longicornis. Next base: position 8,363 of record JAQFYB010001443.1, on the reverse strand, counting down.
GGTACTCTAAAGTGCACTTTATACATTTCTATATCACTGGTGATTGAGTTAAGTTATTAAAACAGAGCTAATATAGTAGTATGTATGTAGCTTTAGTGGTTCTTTCATAGTAGAGTCTAATGACATGATATTTTCAAAAATGCAATGAAATTTTATTGTTATTTGATTTGTATGTCATGAACTGATGATGGCTTTGACTTGGCTGTGTACGTGTACGTGGTATTTGGTTTGCTTAAACAGGCGTTCCCATAAAACTGCTATTGATACTACTATATAATAAATATTATGTTGAATAAGTTCACTCACACTAATCGCACAACACATGAGAGCGTGTTCCCCATGTTCTCTCAGCAACTGTTTCCGAAGTTGGTTCCTTTTCGTTTCGTCCTCGTAACCTTCACGAAGAATGATCATCTCTGAAAGCCCAGAAGTGAAGTCAACCAACGCATCGCACAAGTTTCCACCATCCATTGCTCCGTAAGATCCACAAAGTCTAATAAAAATAAAAATGCCAAAGCTCTTGCTATCAATTGAGAAAACATAAAAGAATGATGATAATATGAACTCTTAGATTAATATAACGTGCATTTTAGGCATACGGTGTATGTATTACATGGGTGTAATACTAAAATCATAGAAAGAAAGGGCTATAGTGTTTTCATCCCGTTCTCGTGTGTATTATTATTGTCAGTACGAATTTAAATGGACGGAACAGACAACCGAGCATATCTTTTGGAATTGTAAATGTCAAAATCGTATTATTAGCAGAGTACTTCAACTTACTTGGCATACGCCTTCTCCAGCAGCGCACTCCAAAATTCATTTGCAGCAGTTGAATGGCAAAATATAAGCTGGCCGTGGATCGTTGGCAAAAGGTCATCAATAACCACGTCAACCCATTTTCCAAACCTCCAGAAGCGGAAGTGAAATATACCGGCGTATTGTTCAGCTCGCAATTCATCCCACTCTTGAAGTTTGTATTCGGGTACTACCTCAGACCAGAGCTGCTTGACAGTTGCCAATGATGCACATGCTGCTACAAACCAACAATTCCCTAATCTTCCTTGAGTAACATCTTTTGAGCTCGCTTTTTCTACAAACAATTGCGGCTTATCGCATAGTTCCTATTGCAGTAAATCATGAAAACACAAGGAAATGAGAATCTTTTCTTTGTATACTTTCTATGAATGTTGTGTTATTTACCTGTTACTGTCTAAAAAAATATTGAGATTTGATTTACCATTGGTCTCTTCCAAACAACAGTTCCATACAAAGTCTTTGATAAATTCAGGCTGTGATCATTCGGAGGAAACAGAGGATCTTGAAACAAGGATTTAGTTTCCATGTATTTCCTCCGTAACCCCGCATAATCTTGACCTTTAAAAATCTCTACGTTATTGCCCCAAACCATCTTGCTTCCGATTTGAATGAATCACTTTATGTACATCGAATTTAAATTGTAGCGTTTCACACGTTTTTACAAAAGTAAAATTAATTAATGTCTCACACTGAACACTTGTTAACAAGGTCACTTAATTTCACATCATACTAATAAACTAACAACAAGTATCACTTTACACTTTTAATGAATTAATCCGCGGATGAGTTTGTGTACAACAATACAGGTGTAGCAACACTATGCACACACATTTATAATATACAGTTAAAAGTATGTAGCAGTTGTGTATATATTTAGGTAATATAATATTCTATGTAAGATATACGATATACGATATAGTGTATTCTTCTTAAAGCTTGATCTTCAAAGCAAGGTCTCGAAAATGTGTCCTTAGAGCTAGAATCCTCAGGAAGAGAAAGGAATGAGCATTATCTACAAATCAAAAGGTTACCACCTAAAGCCTCTGCACAAAGCCAAAGCAATTGTGAATATTATCTGTAGTGAAACTCGAATAATATTCTCAAATGCTTCGAATTAAATTAAATCTTGTAAGTGCAGAAAATTTGTAGAACAACTATTTCACATGTGCTGTGATCTATAACACAGTTTTCATTTATGACATGTCACACATATATAATATAATTATCTGTATGTATAACAGTACCTAAAAGCTAGACGAGACACTTAATAATACTTTAGTATCTATACACACACACAGTAGAGTCACTAGATTCCATACAAAGATGCAGAGGGGCTTAATGAAACTGGTATTGTCTCTTGTTGTAATCTAGCCGCTATAAAATATGCTACGCTAAAAATGGTACTGCTGCTGTGTTGCCTGGTTATTCCCTTCCTAAAGCTGTTAACGAATGAACACTCAACTATTTCCTATTAGGTATTATATGAAATGTAATGTAGTGAGTTAACGACATGAAATACGACTGCTGTGAATTTTTGTCAACATATCAGGTCACTCTTATTAGAAGGTTGTAAAAATATAACGAACACACAACTATTATTTACTATTGTACTACACACATTTCCAGTATTAGCTAAAGTTTATCTCGTTATTCAATTCAACTTGTATGTATTAGTATACGCTGCTTCATGTGTATTATTTATTATTGAACTAACAGTCATTTACTAATGCGACTTGTCTGATTGTGAGTGTGCACCAACTGAAATTGAAACTCTTTTCTGTCTGCTCTGCGGTATTTACATTAATAAATGTGTATAATGTATGTAAGCAGTACAACACAGTAGAATTGTAAACCCTACTGTTATTCCTATGTGTACTAGTCGTTGTTGAGGATTGTATAATAACAATAAATTGTATCTCATGGCCAGCCAGTTGCTTGGATGTGTGTAAGGCAGACCACTACTGTACTTTATATGACATTAGTGAGAAAGACAGACTTGGTCATGATGTAACGATCATACTATTCAATGCCGGAATATATCCATTTACTTAGGCATGTAATGGTAGTAACTACATACTGTTGCTACTTAGACTTCATATATACAGATACATAGAAGTAGTAATAAATATTGTGCATAAAATAATACCTTCTTGATACGTTCACAATTTACCAGTAACCTTTCATTCTTCAAGCTAGTACTTAAGTCTACGTTTGTGTAGCATGCATGCATGTAATAAACATAATTCTCACTATTTTATTACTGGAACGATGCGTCACGCCAAATGCATTCTTATCACATATGTTTTTACTCGTGGATTTCTCAAGTGTCTTAGTCTTAAGTATAATTGTAAAATTAGTTTCGAAGAATGGTAACTACTAGAATCAACACAATACAATATCATGTTGTAATGCAAAGATAATGAATGTACCATAAATAAAAATATACTGTGTATAATCGTATAAACCTCTATAAAGCATTATCTAACTAAACTTGGCTTTGTTTACACTAAACTGTCATGTTTTGTTATTCCCAATGTGTGTATCACTTTTTGCAGCTATGTGAACTTGATAAAAACAAGTATAATACTTACGATGAGTAAACATATGATGGTATTATGCTAAGCTAATGTACACGTAAATAAATGACTAATCACTAAATCCTATTTCTATACATACGTACGTAGTAATACGTAATACTCAACTCACCATAATGAATTTTTCCAAGCTGATTCACAATCAGTAAATCTGAAAAGTACAATCACCAATGTTTATAGCTAATAAATAAGGTTTGTCAATAAGTCAAATCACAAAACACAAATATGATGTTGTATGAATTTTATACTTACGTCTTTTAAGGTAGTAAGCTGAGATTTTATCGCGTATTAATATCTGTATTGTAAAGGTAACAAAGCTGAACTTGAAACATGTGCTTCACGTGTGTGCGTTGTTGGGTTCTGTAGATGGAATCCAAGTGTTATTGATATATTCACAAGAGGTTTTGGTTGAGTGCGGTTGCTTTGCTTGCTGAGTGTTTAGGGTTGCTTCGTTGCACATGTAGTTTTTTACACTGGCACTCTGGAAGAAAAGTTTCGAGTTAATTCTAAAAAAGAAAATAAACTGAAGATAAGATGTTGTTCTTTCTTCAACTGATAAATAAATGTTATTTAAATGTTGCTACATGTAAACCCGGATTCCGGTTCGACAGTGCCTGGCCTGTCGGTGGCTCAGACTCAAAATAAACGCATGCGTTTCCACATTTAAGTTTTTGCTTTAAAGTTGCTCTACACGGACGAGTAGTGTTGGTAGCATAGTTAAGCGGAGACATGCATAGGATAAGAGATGAGAATTCATGTAAAACACTTGAAGGATTGTTAAAGTATAGGATGAGTTTGTTTAGCCAGTATTTATAATGCATTCTTGTTGCAGATACAGAGACATTCATACATATGCATACGTGACTTAACTGCTTATTGGTGACACTGTAATTTAATCATGCAAATGAATGTCTGAATGACAATATTCAAAATAGCTACTATGAAAGATATGATAACAATAATGCTGTGGTATATACTGGTCATTGAAACATAAACAATCACCCGTATAATAATTATGTGTTGTAAAGTATTTCATGTGTACGACACATTTATATAGGACACGGCAAGTAAGATTGCAAACTAATTCCGATAATGTGGATTTTTCTTTGCATGGATACATAAGTAGTAATATTTTAATGAGGAAAACATTAACAGATAATAGAATAAAATCAACGTGTTAATTAAATTATTGCAACCTAATAAAATAAAGAAAAGCAATTTTAAGATTGCGGATAGGAATGTTAAACGCTATACATATCTCCAATAACAAATCACACATATTTTAATAGCAAAAGTAAGTTTGAATCTCAGTGGGTATAAATAATTGTTGATATTTTTCGGCTTCATAAAAATAACTGTACACATTATCACTTTTTGTGTGGATACTGAATGGTATATATTTGTTGTACTGGGATCGATATTGTTTCTCCGTTTGATGCTCCATCACAGTCAAATATAACGATCAGATGAAATAAAAGGAAGACTCCTAGATCCACAACTACACAAGTATCAATCAAAGAAAATGAATTTTGCTGCATTTCCAAATGTTTGTATATGCGGGTGAAATAAGCGATGTAAGTTATTGTAGTACAACATGCCATTGTTGTGTATGCGTAGAAGGGAACTCCCCACAGCTTCCCCTGCAAAAATTTGAAATATTAACTGTTTAAATTAATAGATATGAAAATGCATAATGTGACTACTGTATAAACACAGATAAATAAAATACAGCAGTTATACAGCACTTGCTGTTGCATACCGTTTTAAGTGTAAAATATACTGCCACGGACGCTGCAAATTGACACATTCCCAATCCTACTCCGAGTATTCGAAAAATTATTATGGACATAGAAAGATATTTGTCATCCAGTGTTTGTGCAAGAATGGCCAAACAGGTACATAAACCACATATCTAAAAAAATGTTATGATTGTGATATTGTAGCTGTATCTCATGGGTACATTATTAAGTGCTATAAAATAAAATTTTCGTGAATAAAAGAAAAGTTACGGCAGAAATCACAGAGATCCATTTGATTAACCAAAAAGACGACATGGCGCTATTTGAATATACACGGATGAATAATCCAGTAATTTGAGTGAGGGATTATCACAGATTTATGTGTTAACAAATTATGTAGGTGTGATTTACATGTATGTAAATCAACTCAGCAACTTCTACTTTGCAAACCAGTATCCCTTAAATGTAAGGGATTAATTTTTGCTTGTGATACGTGAAACGAAGCTTTTTTGATGCTCGGAGAAAAAATGGCAAAAATATAACTATTGTTACAACAATAAATTTACGTTTCGTATGGAATGCTATTAAATTATATCTTTCAAACAGTTGGATAAAGATGAAACAAACACTGAACAAAAAGATATGCTTTAAATTACTATTATTATCAACTACCTAGGCTTACTCTGCCTAGGTAGTTGAATACAGATGCGGTGACATAGAAAAGGAAATCGACAGTGAATGTAGGTTAGGCAAATAAAGATAAATACCAAATAAATTGGCAAATCATATATGATATGGTATATGCATAGTGATAAAAATAACCAAAATTTACAGGTTTACACGTTTGATTGATTGTTAAATTCATATCAACTGGCTATTTATACCAATACTAAATATCACAGCTTCTCAGTCTCAACAACAAAAGTTTCATTATTGTTAATTTTACGCTGGACTTTTGTGGCAGGATTTATGTAAGACACATATTGGCAATGCAATGGACTGGTAATGAGACACAGAAAACTAATCAGACTGAAAGTACCTGTATATTGCATACTTTGACAAAAGTCTCACATACCTACTTCCCTGAATTAATTAACCTTAGTAAACCATAACCGGTTCGCTTAAACACTATTGTTAGAAATAAACATCTTATTACATGCGTGTAATCATGGACATTATACATGCCAGATAATAGGGTGTTAACAAGAATATCCATATTTAAGTTAGTCATACTATTTGTATTTGGACATATTTAATAATATATTAGATAGATCGTGTTGTATTAAATTAAACTCTGAAGTTTCAATGTATCTAGGCAAGTAAAATGGGAAATAACACTTACCTGTGTATACATATCAGATATCGAAGATATAAATTGTTAATAATTATTACCTAGTTATTTTTAGGACACTAAAACTACATTACATACTTAACTTTACATGAACTGCTAATTGAAGGAAATGTGTAAATACCTAACCTTACTTAGTTTCCCAATTATTGTATTAATTATATATTAATGAGTATGTAGGTCTCACAGCGTTACAATGTCTCGAAGTAAATTAATAACGTTATATTATATTCATGTTTAAGATATAATGTGCACAAAGACACAATTTAATTATTCTAACTAGCATGTTGACATAAGTTTTAATTAGCTTCCTTTATATAATGCTAGTTCATCGCGGGAAGTTGACAAACATGAAATTGCACTTACAGTACACTCACATAAAGTGAAGGGGAAGATTGAATAAGGCATACTATTTTTATAAACAACAAGTAGGCATTGTAACACTTGTTTATTAGTAATGTTGGAAATGTTGCAGTCATTGTCTCACTTCTTTGATTAGCACAACGAATTAGAAAACCTGTCTGTCGGTGTATGAATAAATTCTCCGAAATTATCGACTGATCTACTAAAGATTTTTATTTATTAGCGATGAATTATTCATTATACATTGCATTATGTACATCAATATATTATAAAAAAGGATTTTTACACTGTCATGGTATACTTTGGCATTAGGTACCTCACTTTGACTTTTTACAACCAGAAGCAAATTGTTTATCTTTATCAAAGCAGCTTTGATCATCTGACAACAATTCATTTACTTTCTCATGCAGGAAATCATCAACAAGACGATCCATGGATTCCTGATTAGGAACAATATCTTTATTGGCAAGAATAGTAAAGTGGGCTTGATCTTTGTACGTGAATACTGATGCAGTCACCGCTGTCACAACAAATTATTAATTAAGTCATTAAACACATCATCAAAATAAATAACAAATCTCCATCCTTTCATTTTTAAATGCTATGTATGTAGTTTACCAGTTTGACTCCACTGTAGTCCATAGAGTGGAATCATTTTTGTAAGCCGATGTCCCATGAGAAACAGATCTGAGTCTGTATTGGAACCAGGAACACTTGTAAATGAAATGCTCATTCCAAAGTTGGTGCCTAAGATCATTCGTATGAACGGTGCTGGGAAGAGTGTAATGAAAGGCACTGTGTAGCGACTAAACAAAGGTGACCCTGACTGAATTTCTGAAACAAAGTCTGATTGTATTTCTGATAGCCATGTTTTTGCGCTTTTATAGTTCAATGGAGCTTTTACAATTCCCATTGTCCTGAAAATTTAAAAATTCTTGAAGTATTTCAAGGAAATTTATCTACAACACAATATGAGTTCATTATATTTGTATGTAAATGAGATTGACTTCACTTTGTTTTTACCATTGATTGACCATTCTATCGTTTGGATGTTTTGCCCAAGGTAAAGGAACGAGTATTCTCATATTTTTACCGTTAAAATTCTCACTGGGTGTAATTGCTTTCAAATGTTTTCTCAACGCTCCTGCAAGTAGTGACATCCCAACTATTGCGAAATGTGAATCGGTTTGATGACGAATTGCTCTTATGGCTTCTCTGGGAACTATTGTCCATGACATAACAGCTTCTTGACTCTTTTTCGGCTTTGTAAACCAATCCGAGTGTGTGATATTGTCATAGTATAAGTGGACAAGTGTAAGAGGAGCCTCCGCAAAAAACTTCATCTTTAAGCACAAAACAATAAAGCATAGTTGTAAACCATTAATCTATTTTCATTTAGGATTCTTCTTTTTCAAATACTGTAAATCTATAGTCCATTTTTTTTTAAATGTCCCTTCATTTTCCGTTTTCAATGTTAAAAATTCTGCATAGATGTTTATT